>JAQBSW010001715.1:0-124242 GCA_029291075.1 Eudiplozoon nipponicum | reverse complement strand
CAAGTCAACCCGAGCTGGTCACAAGAGTCTAGGAGTACTTCTGGACGACATCACACTTACGGATCTTCTCGGCATTTGCCAGAGAACGCAAGACCGGCCCTGTTAAGGGCCCCCTAACAGTACTAACTCTTTATTTTATAGCACTCTAACCGAGTTTGTAACGTCGTACGGCATTTACTTGAAGCTGGGCTGTTTACACACCCGCGCGCAATACGCAGGTAACATGCGGTGGATTGTAAGGCCTTTGTGTTCAAACAATGGATTTATTAATTTTTTTTGCATTAATCTCAGTTTACACTATTAAGAACAGTTCAGATATGATTCTACGCATCAGGACATCAGAGTTCAATGGATTATTATAATTAAAACATTCAAAACCTAGCAAACAATGGAATAATAATTTGTGCTGGTTTTTAAGACTGTTTTTACACGATTTTTATCCATCAATTATCAGTGGCATTATTTACCAGTGACTTTAAACTAAACTACTAATCAATCTGCATTTATATCATCGTATTTTTTCAATCATCTAAATGAATTCATCAGGATTCAGATTGTGTTCAAGATAAGCACTTGTGTATAAGACTTTTAATTGTGTTGACAATATATCATTTTTTGCCATCTAGAGCACGGTCAATTTTGTTTAAGTGTGAATTGATTCATTTTGTGATCCTCAACTTCCAATAAACGTCTGAAAACGGATGAATTTTCTTTTTTCACCCTTCGGAAAATGTCAGGGACTGATCATGGAACGGGTGGGGATAACAACCACCATGAAAATGTAGGAATTCATTACTAAATAGACAGCTACCCCGCAAAAGCTATTACTATAACTTAAAATCTCGTACATACTAATATGCTTTCTATGTGGAAACATGTAATTACACAAGATGAGAAAAAGCTAGATGCATTAATTGCATTTATAGATATCTCAAATGCTTTTGACTCAATATCTTTTGAAGCTATTTTGAAGGTGATTAATTCAAAGAATATTGACTTGAATATTTTTAGATTGCTCAGATACTATTTATGCAATCGAAGAATGAGTATTCCAGTAAATTATTTGAGATCGAAATCGCAAAAAGTAACAATTGGATATCCAAAAGGATCAAGTTTGGGCCAATTTTATTTAAAATTGTATTTGCACATTTGAAAACTAAGATTCTTAACGGTCGAGTTTGCAAATTTGCTGATGATTTAAAAATAATCCTTCCAATATATCCAAAAATACCGAGTTTTCAAAAAATATTGTGACACTAGATTTGTATGATTTAAGTAGGTATTTGATAGCACTGAGAATAAACAGTAAAAAGTCGAAATCTTTAAAAATAGGTAATAGAACAGAATTTAATTATATTTATTTTCATGATGATGTGATTAATGATGTGTTTGAGATCAAATTTTAGCAAGAAATTGAGGATTTAGGCATTACTATTCAATGTACAGTTTCTACTGAGAGGCATATTGAAAGGACAGATAGCAGTTCTAAGAGCATATGGGCACTAATAAATAGAAATATCTTATCGAACGATATAAAATTGCAAATGTGTACAATTTGGATTAGACCGATACTGGAATATGCTGCTGCTACTTGGAATCTATTGAAAAAGGGATTGTAAAATAAGCTAGAAGCTGTATAATGAAAAGTTGTGAAACATATTATCCCTGTATACTACACTGTATATGCCAATAGATTACGGTTCGTATCACTGCAAACGTTATGGTTTGGAAGATATGCTTTCGCATAAAATTTTTCCATTCGAACCAATGGACTAGTGCCTATTTGAATCTAATAAGATTGTCGATTTCTCCTCTTTTGGTGGAAAATATTGTTGAAAAGTTAGTCTCCCATTCGAAAATTTACAAAATTTACAATTTATTGCCAAAGGAAGTTCGAGAAAGGCCTCCATCTAAGACGCGTTTTAAATTTTTATGTACTGAACTAGGAAAAATCTACAATCCTACTGATCTTTTTGACTTTGATTATGATAATACATACTCGTGATTGAATAAAATACAAGGATAACTGCGATGAGCAACGTTACTTCTTGCAATTGGTATTTTCACATTCAATATGAATAAATTGAAATGTTATGCATTACATCATCATATTAGGCACCAATACAAAAAATCAATTGCTAGTCATGGTTCTCATCTTTTTGCATAATATTAAACTAGACTTATGCCTTAATTTTTACAACTATCAAGTCTTTTAATTTTGTTTATGAATCTACAGCTATATATATATATATATATATATATATATATATATATATATATATACCTCTATAATCAGTGTGTACAAAATGCGATTGTAAAGACCGTTTTCCTTTTTTAAAAATATTCTGTATCAAATTGATTTTAACGTACACCAGTGATATTGCTAATTTTCTGATGTTGATATATCGTATATCATAACTAATGAGATTTACTTATATATATGAGACTAAATGGACCTATGTATGGGATGTGATTTCTTTTATATATTGTACATTTTCTAATATAATAATCTATTTGATGGAACATGTGTGGTTTGAATTCAAATAACGATATTCAATTCAAATTTTATTCTATAATCGATCACATATGGCTAGTTGTGTGCAACAAGAAGATTAGCATAACTGAAGTCCAAGTGACTAAGTGACACAGCGAGATAAACGAAAGTCCATAGGTAAAATTATGTAAACAGTCAAGTAGAGAGAGAGAGAGAGCGACAGCAATTACGCGTGATGCACAGGGCAAAATGTCAAGTGTTTTATGATTCTTGGTAATTGCGACGTGCATATATACTTTTTCAAGAGCAAGGTCACACGAAATTGGTTAACGACACTTTTTGCTTGTTTTAATTTGTACCGCGTAATAAAATTTGAATTTAATTTAGGCATGTAAACGACCCAGCTTCAAGTAAATGACGTACGACGTTACAAACAGGTTAGATGCAGTGGAGGCTGAGAATAAGTACTTCTTGTGGCCTTTATTATGGCCGGAATTTCGATCTCTGTCGAATCTTGAGATTGTTAGGCAGTGTAGCAGTGTCTAGAAATACTCCTAAACACTTGAAACCAGCCCTGGTTGACTGGCTGGTGTTCCTTATGTTGTGGTGTCTAAACCAGAAGGCGAGAGTCAGGTTGAAGGTTCAGAATTGCCTTGTTGAAGATCTGCGACAACACCGTGCTGACTGGCACATGTAGAGGTCCAATAAATAGATGTTGCTTCATCTCACTAGTTTTGCAACAACAAGATTGGCATGACTAGGTGTCTCTGCTTGTAAAGCAAGTCCAGAAATTAGCGTGGGCGAACAGTCTGCATGACATAAGACAGCACATACAAATAACGCGCAGCAGAAATCAGATTTGATTATGACAATCGTAGTAAAATGCACTGTGATTATGTAGCTTACAAAACGAAAGCTCGCACGCCATTTGTTAACGGTAAATTAAATTTGAATTTCATTTACGCAATATGTCGGCAAATTGATTTAAGCCGTTACAATCTTTATTTGGATTCAATCTGCATATGTTTCATCAAATATATTACAATTTCAGAAAATGTACAAAAGATAAAGTACTTCACATCACATAAATACGTCCGTTAAGAGTCCTATATATAAATAAGTCTCAATATTTATGTTATAGGTTTAATCAACACCTGAACATCCTTCAGTAATTCCACTGCGTACGTTATATCAAATGTTGCTAAATTGATTACAATAAGGAGAAAAAACACTTTAATTAATCACTTTTAAACGCTTTCAAACGTCCCGGCTGCCATTGAATGCCGTGTGACGTTACAAAATTTAAAAAAATAGACCATAGATAATGAGAGATAGTTACTGTGGGCGGCCAATATAAGGGCCATAAGAGCACTCATCTGTAAATGCCGTGAAAGTTAAGTAAGTTTGCAGGGTCTAGAAGTACTTCGAGGCACTTTTTATGTGCTCCGACTGTTTGGCTGGTGTTCCTCCTTGTGGATGCCCCGGAAAAATAGAGTTGAAGAAACCGGAGAGTTGAGTTGCTGTTCGAAGGCTCAGAATTGTCTTGTTGAAATCTGCGGCAACACCGTGGTGTCTGGCACACTTTGAAATCCGATTAATAGGTAATCGTTTATGTATGACTAGTTGTGCAGCAGCACGAAGATTGGCGTGATAGAAGTCTAAGCGACGAGATGGTATAGCGTGGTGAATACTCAACCTGTGACCTCAGAAACGATCCGTAAGTAGTCTGACAGTCGCATTTCTTCCTGTGTGAGAATTTGTTTGAACTGAGTCGAATTTTTTATCTGAATGCTGATCGGCAGAACTGACTTGTTGAGCTGCAAATTTGTGAAGTAAACAATAAGTAAATCTTCCCAGAGACGGTATACAAACTTGGTGTGGTGACGGGCTTCTGATCCTTGAACGTGAGTGTCACCGCGCTAATCTGTTTGGAGGACGGATGGCGTCAGTGCAGGTTCCTTAATAGTCGCATATGTGACTGTGAATTGCGTAGGGGAAGGTGGTTGTATTGAGAGGTATGGCATGGAAAGTGCGTCTGCAATGAGGTTTTGTTCGCCCATGACATGAAAGATGTCAAATTGCCTTTGCTCAGCTCTGACAGCTGTCCTTCCATTCTAGCAGGGTAATTTGCGACAGTTAAAGTTGCGTTTCGAAGTACGCCAACTAATGGTGTATGATCTGTTTAAACAACAAACCTGTGGCTTCCAATGATGTTGATGAAGTGGTGCACTGCGTCGTGGATGGCGAGGAGTTCTTGACCGAAATTGTCGTACGTGAGTAAAAACTGATATGTTTCCGAACACTGTCGATCTCTTTTTCCAAAGTGACCCCAATAGCAAACTCAGAAGCATCTGTTGTGAGTCGAAATGGTTGTTGGAATTCTGAATGCATTAGTATTGTTGCATTTGCTAACGAGTTGATGGCAAGATGAAGTAATTACTCGTCTTCAGGTAACCAAGAAATGATGGAGTTTCTGCTAAGTCCTTTTTGATTCAGCAGGTGCCTACACACGCATAATGTTGTCTTGATAAGCCGGGAAGTATCTTTCGATAAAAGTTAACAACTCCCAAAATTTCCTGTAGATCACTTAAAATTTTCAGTTACCTAATATTCTTGATCGTATTTGCCTTTGACGGAAATGGTTGAATACCTTGGTGCGTAATACGATGCCAACCAAAATCTGCTTCCATAGTTTGATACCAACGTGAAAGGTTAGGTAACAGTTTTGAGCGATTGAATCACAGAAAACTTACGTAATCTGCTTCCACAAAATCTAAAACAAAATCTTCTTCCACAGTTTGGCACAACTTGTACGTAGGATAGAAAAGTTTTGAAGGGTTTAACCACGGAAAATCACAAAAATCTGCTTCAACTGGTTAAATTCAAATTTTAGTACAACAAATGAGGAAAACCATAGAAGTCTTTGACTAAGAAATATTTAGAAATAGGGTGAAGAACAGGATAGTTGATTGTGCTACCGTCGATTTTAATGTGGACCACCCAATAAAAAATAAAAGACAAATTTATTTATAATATTACGCAGTGATTTGTGATATAAAAACAAGTCTAGAAACTGTATTGTTCTCAGAATCCAGGCGCGGTCGCCAAATTGTAAATACCGCGGCTGCAAGTAAATTCCGTGCGACATTACAAGAAGAAGATAAAGCAATAGATGATGAGAGACAGTTACTGTGGGTGACTCTTATGAGGGCCGTAAGAGCGGTCGCCGGCAAATAACATGAAAGTTAAGTAGTGTTGCATTGTCTAGAAGTACTTTTAGACTCTTGTTGTGCGCTCTGGCTGGATAGCTAGTGTTTCTTCGTTTAGATGCACCGGAATAAGTAGAGTTATCGAAATCGGAGAGGTAAGTTGTTGTTTGAAGGCTTAGAATTGTCTCATTGAAAATATGCGGCAACACACGTAAAAGTCTGATTAATAGATCATCGATTACGTACGATAAGTTTTGCAGCAACAAGAAGTTTGGCGTGACTGAAGTCTAAGCGAAAGTCCAGAAGTCCGCATAGGTAGACAGTCAAGTAGGGAGAGCGTCAAACGACATAACAAGGCAACCGCCAGTTTTGTTATTTTGTTCGACGATGGGATTGGTGTTTACTTCAAGCTCTTAAACTTTATTTAAAGAATTTTTACCACCAACCGCGCAATCAATTATTGTTTAAGTAGAGAGAGCGTCAGCAATAACCCGTAAGGCGCAGACCAGAAGTGTTAAGTGTGTTGTATGGTAAATCCATCGTGCTTATATGCTTGTGCAGGCGCAAGGTCTCACGGTATTGTTTAACGGCAAATTTCGTTGGTATTAATTGGTACGTATAATGAAATTTGAATTTCTTTTTGGCAGTTTGTCGGCGAATTTATCTGAGCCGCTACATGTTCCATCAAATAGATAGCAATTTCATAAAATGTACAAAAGATAAAGTACATAACACAACATAAATATATCCAATAAGTGTCCTTTAAGTCTAAAAAAGTTGTTTTAGTTTTAATCAACACCTGAACATCCTTCAGTAATATCACTGCTTACACTATATCAAATGTTGATACATTGTTTATAATTAAGTGAAAAAATACTTGTAATTAATCGCTTTTATACAATAATTAATTAATCGAGACTCTCTGCCCCGATTATTGGATAGAGTAAGGTAGAATTCGAATGTATTATGACCCATAAGTGATAAACGTGAATAATAATTGTTTATTTGTAATTATAGCTAATACGATGATATAATGCGTAATTTTTCCAATATAGTAATACAGACTGTATATACAAAAATTTCAAGAAGATAAAATACCGATCACATGTATCCTTGTTTTTTGTTTAACCACGAGAATTTTTTGTCTTAACCAAAATACAAATGATCAATAGAATCAGGCTTTAAAAGAAACATGTTGCACGACAGGAAATAGATTATTTACCTTTTCTAGTGTTGCAACACGAGGAGTTAGCAACCGCTGCCTACCTAATTTTTCCAAATATTTCGATCTTCGGATATGGCAATCTTTTTCAATGAAAAGAACATCACACAAACAATTTGACAATCAATATATCAAGTGGAAAATTTTAGTTTAAACTGCTCCATTTATACTTGTTGTTAGATCTCTTATGCATAACTTGTTTTTATACTAAGTAAGTGTAGGTCAAATGGGTTTGTGTATTTGTCTGCATGTGTACACTTATCGAAATGATATTAAAGTGATTTAATAACAAATACTGACGACTCACTAGATAAGCGTATGTCATGCCTGTGTGTTTGTGTTCTCGTTTGTTTTGTAATATTACAGCAATTCAGCAACATCTGACAATTCACTAGATAAGCGTATGCCACGTCGGTGTGTTTGTGTCAATGTGTGAGAGCTTTTGCTTAAGACTGAAAAATAATCTGTTACATATTATAACATGTACGTGTATCCGTCATTTAAGTAAAACTAAAATGATAACTGTCATTTCCTAAATGCATACGTCAGACCTATTTTTACACGTACTATCCTAAATGAAGTAATTACGTGTGACATCCCGGTGAGGAGGGGGCAAGATACTGTGAATACAGTAAGTAATTAAGAGTTAATAAAATTAAATTAGAAACCGATAGTGTTTTATATAATGTAATCTCATTTAGGTGAGTGTGCACATACAGACAAATACACCAACAAATTTGCCATACACTCATCTAGTAAACAACAAGAGATCTAACAAAAAGAATAAATGAGGCAGTTTAAACTTAAAATTTTCACTTGACATATTGTTTGTGTGATGTGCTTTCCATTGAAAAAGATCTCCATATCCAGAGGTCAATATAAACGTATTTTTTCATAGTCCAGTACAAAAAATTTGTGAGATATCTTAGACGGAGGCGTTTTTATAATCTGTGTAACATTACATAAGCAATTGATATAGAAATAGCTCTGAAAATGGCTGCCTAAAATATTTATCGACAAATGCCATAAATAACGACAGTACCAGTTCAGAGACATCTGCCAAAAAGGCCTGACAACATTTCTGTGTGTTCTGTTGGTTTGTTAGTAGTCGTTGGGCAGGTGGACATCAACCATATAATGAGGCAAATAAAATTTTCGGAATTATGATTAAACTTTCTCATGATATGTACCCCTAATCCAAGCGACTGACAACCATACCGATTCCGTTAATTCTTGAAGAAATCACGATTGCACAGGAGCGCAAAAACAAGAAGTGGTCTAAATGATGTCAAACTGTGTAAGTGAAACAGCGAGTGCAGCAAACACTTGTCAACATCGAGCATAGACGTGGTCCGAGACAGTGATACGATAGTCAATGCAGATAGGAAACAAGTACGTGTGTGTATACTGCGTAGCTAATATATTGAGCTTTGCTAAGCGATGTTTTATGAGAATACCGCCTGGTTTTAATCTTTCTGCATGTGGTACACTGAGTGAATCATTGCTTAGCGTTTTTATTAAGCTTGGGAATACTGAAACGATCTATTATAAGATTGACACTTGAATTACTGCCTGGGTGAGAATTGGAGTGATTGATATGAAAAATACCTCTGAGACCTGGTAGGCTAATCTAAATTATTAGGCTTTGTAACTGTGAAGTAGACAGTAAGTATAACCTTCTGGAATCTGCATACACACTTAGTTCGTTGTCAAGTTACGGATCTCTAAGCATGAGCATTTCCATATTTCTGTTCCTATACGCAAGGATAGCGCATCTGAAATAGAGTTTAGCTCGTTATCACATGAATGATTTCAAATGGCGTTTCGCTAAGAAGTAAAAGATGTAGCTGTACTCTAGTAAGGTACTTTGTGACTAATGGAATCACATTTCAATTTAAACTGACTAAAGATAATTATCTGCATTACAACAAAGCTGCTGCTGCCTATAAGGCAAAATAAATGGTGCATTGTCTCACGTACATCGTAAATTTATTGACCAAAACGGCCGTATTTAGATTATATCAGTTGCAGAGTACGGGATTAAAAACTAATTGACTTCCATACTCAAAGTATCATTTGTTTCAAGATAATTCCTATCAAAATTTCTGAGCAGTATTGATACCCGTGTGTGTTAGCATAGTGACATTTGCTTATAACTTCACAGCTTA
This sequence comes from Eudiplozoon nipponicum, assembly GCA_029291075.1. NCBI lineage: Eukaryota > Metazoa > Platyhelminthes > Monogenea > Mazocraeidea > Diplozoidae > Eudiplozoon > Eudiplozoon nipponicum. The sequence continues at coordinate 115,149 of JAQBSW010001715.1, read as the reverse complement.
TTGAAGTAATTCCTTGTTACCTGGATTCCACAAAATATCAGGGCTCCTGCTTAGTCATTTTTAATTCGTGAGGAGCCTTCAAAGTTTTCATTTACAAAATGTTCTTTATCGTATTGGCTTTAGAAAGCAAAGGCTGAATACCTTTCGACAAAACACCAATCTCTCAGAAATCAACTGAGTTAGTTACAATTTTGCTTTTAACACATTTGATTTTGAGTCCATGATCTAATAAATCTGATAAGAAATTTGAAACCTGCTCAACGTGATAATCTAGGATAGGGCTTAAAATCAATATGACGTCAAATTTTCGCGATTTATATTCTGTTTTCGTAAAGTATGCAGTTTATGACCTATTGAAATGAATGAGTAGCGCACAGAACAACAAAAAATACACGGAAATGTATTCTAATTAACCAAAAGGAGTGATTGAATTAGTCTTTTCTCATCTTCTAATGCTGACGAATGTAGTTGTAGTTTGTCTAATTTCAATAACAGAAAAAATATTTGCTCCCACTGTGTTGTTCTAGTAATATATCTGTGTACCTATTTTGACAAAAAATTAGCTTGCGATAGTCCACAAACGCTCTGAATAATGCATTACCCTCAGAGACCAAGAACTTTTTTATGGTTTGCATATAAATTTTCGAGTGGTCTTAATAAATGTTTCTGAGTGGTTTTAAGATTGTAGAAGCAAAGTACCTTTTCTTAAGCACAAGAGTTTGCCTTGCGATGTTCACTTTGAGCAAAGTGTTCCGGACACACCGTTCTGATATGCTAAACTAGAAGAAATCATTGGGTTTTATAAGAGTTATTGATATCTCAACTGCAGGATGCATAGACAATAGCTTTATGATCTGCAATTCCAAACACTCATAAATAGGTGTCAAAAGACGTTGTTAAAGTCCTGTTGGGGAGTCACGGATGTTCTGATTTTCTAGATTAAATTTCAGCCAAAATAGACATGGAGTAAAGGTCGAGAATGTTATTTGAAACTTTGAACACGATGAAATTGTGCAAAAATTTACGAAGTTATCTAATAATTATGAGAGCTGCGCTGGCCATTTTAATTAGAAATGAGCTCAAATGTGACTGTTGCTAGCAGTACTCCTGAAGATATCTCGGCTTTGGAGTGATGTTTAAGAATTGAAACTGTTGCATTTGTGTCTATGATATATTATTCTCCGGTTTTAAACTTTAGAAGATGCAAGGGTTAATTGTAATTTTCAATCGGTTCATACACGCAAATTGGTTGTTCATTTAATTTGGCGATATCGGCTAAATGATTGTCCTTGAGGTGAATCCTACTTAGACGAAAGGAATAAAGACTTCCTGCTGCAAGGGTGTTTTGATGTTGCGTCTTTCAATTTTTTGTGAGGTAAATGTATTGTTTTATTTTGTGGCTCATGGTCAGCCATGAAAGTTTGGTAAATTCCCAGAATATTGCCGACAGTTTTAACATGAGTAAAACATTTTAGTGGTTATATTACTAATTTTCGGAGAATATTAATTATAGTATCTCGGAGATCTCACTCTTTGGTTTGATTTATTTGCACATTGCCTATCACGAAAATTTAAAAAAATTAATCACATCTGATAGGGATCTCACTAAAGAGAGGAACTCACAATTATATTCTGAGCTACCTTAGGTTCGATAACATTCATGATTGGAAAGAGCCTATGGGACATTTTAAAATACAGGAAAGTGGAAAAACATAACATAAACATATATATTAAATTTTAAGCGTACGTACCCTGATGAATTAAAGCACTTATAAAGGTGCGCTTAGCAAAAGCTGCTACTACAGATGTAACAGAATGAAATTTAACAGATTAGTTATTATTCTGGTGTGTCATTAAATTCCTCAACTTTATAATCAAACTGTTAAAGAATGACTTCACAAAAATGGTTTCTACAAAAATCTATAAGCGCAATTGATATAATGAACGCAGAAGCTGAAAGAAGTCCTATTGCGTTGAAAATTTCCGCGGGATTGATAATAAATGATGAAAACTAAACGTAATGTGTGATATAAATTTGTGACGTCTCAATAAAAATTCGCCGACATATTGTGTAAATGAAATTATAATTGAATTTACGAGGGACCAATTAAAACAGGCAAAATTTGCCGTTAACCAATGGTGTGCGAGCTTTCGATTTCAACAGTATGTAAGCACGGTGCATTGACCATGGTAGTCACGTTTGATTTCTGCTTCCCACTTCCTGTCATAATGACTTTTCACCTACGCTGACTTCTGGACTTGCTTCACAGGCAGAGTCACCTAGTCACGCCAATCTTTTCGCTTCGCAACTAGTTAGACGGAGCAACATCCATTTATTAGACCTCTAAGTGTGCCAGTCACCACGGTGTTGCTGCACATCTTCAACGTGACAATTCTAAGCATTCACTCAATTTCTCGCTGCTGATTTCAACGCCACAACAGCAAAAACACAAGTCAATCAAAAAGAGCCGGTCTCAAGTGTCTATGAGTACTTCTAGACACTGCTACACTATCTAACTTTCTCGGCATTTTCCGGTGAACACAATTCCGGTCCTAACGATGGCCTCCAAAATTACTAATTCTTAGCTGTTTTGGCACCTTTCTGCTTTGTAACGTCCTACAGCATTAACTTGAATCCGAGGCGATTTACAAATTGGCGGCCGCGCCAGGATACTGAGAACAGTACAGTTTTCTAGACCTGTTTTTACGTCAAAAAACTTTTGGCATAAATACAATCGACTGTACTACTTTTCCATTTTATAGTCATGGGAATACATTAAAATGACATTAGCACATATGTCATTTTTCACCCTGGTTGTGAATCTTTTTAAATCGAGATCTCGTAAGCATTTTGCTTTGAGAAGCAAAAAAATATTTTTTTGAGTGTAACTATAAAACCTGTAAACATTTGTGACCTCGTCATTTTTTTGTGCCAAACTTGAATAATGTGGACGCTGATTTTTTATGATTTTGTGAAAGCACATTATTTTTTTGATTGTTCGACACTGATAAACTGTGACTTGTGATTTTTTGAAAGAAAATAGTTTCATCTGTTTTCTGTGTGCGTCGACCTTCATTCCGTCAGTTTCAACTGTGGAAGCAGATTTTTGATTTCGTCAGTTTTCTGTATTCGTCGATTGCTCATCCCGTCAGTTTCAACTGTGGACGCAGATTTTGGTAAAAGTTTAGTTTCATGTCTTTTTATACATTTCATTTTGCTTCTAAATTTATGCTTTGAAGATCCCGTAAGATTGTTCGAATGTCAGGTCCAACTTTAGATATTGATTTTCCTGTTTCGGATGGAGATTGCAAGCTATTTGTTATGCGAGTAGAATCCGTTTTCTCCCCGTTTCCGGATTATGATAGTCATCATAAAACTGTTTTTGCTAAACTACCTTCAGAATTGCAGCGACGGTTTCATCTGAAGCTTGAGGCCATTAGTAAACTACCCAATCCCATTTTGGGCCTCCAAATGAAGTAGAATCTTTGCTCGGTCCCACTGAACCTGAGCAGATAATAAATAACAATGCACCATTTGGCATGCCAAACTTGGGTCCCATCGAGATTTTAATGGAATTGCAGAAACGTTGGTATAAAGCCAATATTTCTGATAATGAAGCTAAGGTTGTTTTAATTAATAATCTGTGACGTCTCAATAAAAATTCGCCGACATATTGTGTAAATGAAATTATAATTGAATTTACGAGGGACCAATTAAAACAGGCAAAATTTGCCGTTAACCAATGGTGTGCGAGCTTTCGATTTCAACAGTATGTAAGCACGGTGCATTTACCATGGTAGTCACGTTTGATTTCTGCTTCCCACTTCCTGTCATAATGACTTTTCACCTACGCTGACTTCTGGACTTGCTTCACAGGCAGAGTCACCTAGTCACGCCAATCTTTTCGCTTCGCAACTAGTTAGACGGAGCAACATCCATTTATTAGACCTCTAAGTGTGCCAGTCACCACGGTGTTGCTGCACATCTTCAACGTGACAATTCTAAGCATTCACTCAATTTCTCGCTGCTGATTTCAACGCCACAACAGCAAAAACACAAGTCAATCAAAAAGAGCCGGTCTCAAGTGTCTATGAGTACTTCTAGACACTGCTACACTATCTAACTTTCTCGGCATTTTCCGGTGAACACAATTCCGGTCCTAACGATGGCCTCCAAAATTACTAATTCTTAGCTGTTTTGGCACCTTTCTGCTTTGTAACGTCCTACAGCATTAACTTGAATCCGAGGCGATTTACAAATTGGCGGCCGCGCCAGGATACTGAGAACAGTACAGTTTTCTAGACCTGTTTTTACGTCAAAAAACTTTTGGCATAAATACAATCGACTGTACTACTTTTCCATTTTATAGTCATGGGAATACATTAAAATGACATTAGCACATATGTCATTTTTCACCCTGGTTGTGAATCTTTTTAAATCGAGATCTCGTAAGCATTTTGCTTTGAGAAGCAAAAAAATATTTTTGAGTGTAACTATAAAACCTGTAAACATTTGTGACCTCGTCATTTTTTTGTGCCAAACTTGAATAATGTGGACGCTGATTTTTTATGATTTTGTGAAAGCACATTATTTTTTTGATTGTTCGACACTGATAAACTGTGACTTGTGATTTTTTGAAAGAAAATAGTTTCATCTGTTTTCTGTGTGCGTCGACCTTCATTCCGTCAGTTTCAACTGTGGAAGCAGATTTTTGATTTCGTCAGTTTTCTGTATTCGTCGATTGCTCATCCCGTCAGTTTCAACTGTGGACGCAGATTTTGGTAAAAGTTTAGTTTCATGTCTTTTTATACATTTCATTTTGCTTCTAAATTTATGCTTTGAAGATCCCGTAAGATTGTTCGAATGTCAGGTCCAATTTTAGATATTGATTTTCCTGTTTCGGATGGAGATTGCAAGCTATTTGTTATGCGAGTAGAATCCGTTTTCTCCCCGTTTCCGGATTATGATAGTCATCATAAAACTGTTTTTGCTAAACTACCTTCAGAATTGCAGCGACGGTTTCATCTGAAGCTTGAGGCCATTAGTAAACTACCCAATCCCATTTTGGGCCTCCAAATGAAGTAGAATCTTTGCTCGGTCCCACTGAACCTGAGCAGATAATAAATAACAATGCACCATTTGGCATGCCAAACTTGGGTCCCATCGAGATTTTAATGGAATTGCAGAAACGTTGGTATAAAGCCAATATTTCTGATAATGAAGCTAAGGTTGTTTTAATTAATAATCTGTGACGTCTCAATAAAAATTCGCCGACATATTGCGTAAATGAAATTATAATTGAATTTACGAGGGACCAATTAAAACAGGCAAAATTTGCCGTTAACCAATGGTGTGCGAGCTTTCGATTTCAACAGTATGTAAGCACGGTGCATTTACCATGGTAGTCACGTTTGATTTCTGCTTCCCACTTCCTGTCATAATGACTTTTCACCTACGCTGACTTCTGGACTTGCTTCACAGGCAGAGTCACCTAGTCACGCCAATCTTTTCGCTTCGCAACTAGTTAGACGGAGCAACATCCATTTATTAGACCTCTAAGTGTGCCAGTCACCACGGTGTTGCTGCACATCTTCAACGTGACAATTCTAAGCATTCACTCAATTTCTCGCTGCTGATTTCAACGCCACAACAGCAAAAACACAAGTCAATCAAAAAGAGCCGGTCTCAAGTGTCTATGAGTACTTCTAGACACTGCTACACTATCTAACTTTCTCGGCATTTTCCGGTGAACACAATTCCGGTCCTAACGATGGCCTCCAAAATTACTAATTCTTAGCTGTTTTGGCACCTTACTGCTTTGTAACGTCCTACAGCATTAACTTAAACCGAGGCGATTTACAAATTGGCGACCGCGCCAGGATACTGAGAACAGTACTGTTTTCTAGACCTGTTTTTACGTCAAAAAACTTTTGGCATAAATACAATCGACTGTACTACTTTTTCATTTTATAGTCATGGGAATACATTAAAATGACATTAGCACATATGTCATTTTTCACCCTGGTTGTGAATCTTTTTAAATCGAGATCTCGTAAGCATTTTGCTTTGAGAAGCAAAAAAATATTTTTTTGAGTGTAACTATAAAACCTGTGCACATTTGTGACCTCGTCAATTTTTTGTGCCAAACTTGAATAATGTGGACGCTGATTTTTTATGATTTTGTGAAAGCACATTATTTTTTTGATTGTTCGACACTGATAAACTGTGACTTGTGATTTTTTGAAAGAAAATAGTTTCATCTGTTTTCTGTGTGCGTCGACCTTCATTCCGTCAGTTTCAACTGTGGAAGCAGATTTTTGATTTCGTCAGTTTTCTGTATTCGTCGATTGCTCATCCCGTCAGTTTCAACTGTGGACGCAGATTTTGGTAAAAGTTTAGTTTCATGTCTTTTTATACATTTCATTTTGCTTCTAAATTTATGCTTTGAAGATCCCGTAAGATTGTTCGAATGTCAGGTCCAATTTTAGATATTGATTTTCCTGTTTCGGATGGAGATTGCAAGCTATTTGTTATGCGAGTAGAATCCGTTTTCTCCCCGTTTCCGGATTATGATAGTCATCATAAAACTGTTTTTGCTAAACTACCTTCAGAATTGCAGCGACGGTTTCATCTGAAGCTTGAGGCCATTAGTAAACTACCCAATCCCATTTTGGGCCTCCAAATGAAGTAGAATCTTTGCTCGGTCCCACTGAACCTGAGCAGATAATAAATAACAATGCACCATTTGGCATGCCAAACTTGGGTCCCATCGAGATTTTAATGGAATTGCAGAAACGTTGGTATAAAGCCAATATTTCTGATAATGAAGCTAAGGTTGTTTTAATTAATAATCTGTGACGTCTCAATAAAAATTCGCCGACATATTGTGTAAATGAAAGTATAATTGAATTTGAGGACCAATTAAAACAAGCAAAATTTGCCGTTAACCAATGGCGTGCGAGCTTTCGATTTCAACAGTTTATAAGCACGGTGCATTTATCATGCTAGTCAGTAGTTTCGTTTGATTTCTGTTGCGCACTACGTGTACGTGCTGTCTCCTGTCATACTGACTTTTCACCTACGCTGACATCTGAACTTGCCTCACAAGCAGAGTTACCTAGTCACGCCAATCTTGCCACTGCACAACTAGTGAGACAGAGCCACATCTATTTATTGGACCTCTAAGTATGCCAGTCACCATGGTGTTGTCGCAGATCTTCAACGAGACTTCATACAGTCTCTCGCTGCTGATTTCAACGCCACAACAGAAGGAACACCAGCCAGTTAACAAGAGCCGGTCTCAAGTGTCAAGGAGTACTTTTAGATACTGCTACATTATCTAACTTTCTCGTCATTTGCCGGAGAACGCAATTCCATTTCTAAAAAGAGACACCAATAGTATTAATTTTCAGCCGTCATGGCACCTAACTGAATTGTTACATCGTACGGAATTTACTTGAAGCCGGGCGTTTTACAACACTGATAAAAAGTTTAAACAAAACTGTTATGGTTGGAATCAATCCGTCTAAAATTTAAAATATAATGGATTATCGATTGCATAATGTCAGTGAAACATCTTCTGGTGATGCTTATAGTTTATGATCTGGGTTTACCTTCTCTCTTAAATGTAATTGAGCGTTAAAAATTAGAAAATCTCAAACTAATTTGAACTGCTGATCATAATAAATTTCAACAACGATTAAGAAACGCTCACTCAACCTCAAAGAATATTTGTACATGTAAAATCAGAGCTTTGTCCTAGATGAAGATCTTTAATGCATTAATAATCTCCATAGCTATCTCAAAAGCGTTCTGTAGGGTTTATGCTCATTACAGATGAATCGATATATGTTAAAACCTGAATATTTATCTATATAATGGAAGCATGATTATTGAGGTTGATCATAATCAATCTAGAAGGCTGCGAATTATACCAGGATTATCCCAAGGTACGACCTTAGGTCTTATACCGATTAAAATTGTCTAAGCTTCCATACAAAAAGTGATTATTTTGGTTATATAATTAAACCTATTGACGATTTAAAATTTTTCTTCTCTTTGGATTCGAATAATTTTGAATATTCGATGAAAAATATAACATAGGATATTTATGATTTCAGCAGACATTTAATGGACCTAGGATTAAAAATTATTATTTTAAACATGCGTTAATAATTTGTTTTCTAACTGATATAAATTATATAAAACTCTATTTTTCATTATTTGATGAACTTATCGATATATGATTAAGACAGGAAGTTAAGAATAGTAGAGCGAATCTTTATTTTACGACGTTTGCGGAAAGACAAATTGAAAAGGAGGATGGCTGTATTAAAATACGACGAGCGTTAACAATAAGAAACATATTATCGAACGAAATTAATATAGCAATGCATTTTATTTGGAGAATGCCTATAATGAAATAAACAGCTACAACTGGAAACCCAATTAAAAAGGCCTGTTCTATACTTTAGAAGGCATAAGAAGAAGTGCTGTGCAAAGAATTAGTACTTTGTTTTCGGTAACATATGAGTCGTGGTTACAACCATTATCTTTACAGCCTATATGATTTAGAAGGTTAATTTATCGCATTAAAATGTTCTACTTTAATTAGTTGCAGGCCGTGTATATGAACACTGTAAAGACGTTTCACGATAAAGGGTCTAGATCGGGCTTATCTGCGATTGGTCCGCGTATTATTGGAAAGATCACAAGTAAACTCTTTCTATACTCTAAATTTTAACTTGCATATAATCAATTACCAAATATAACATATAATACACAAAAAAACCCCGAATATTTTTTCGTTTAAATTATTGAATGTTGAAATTAGAAACCGCTATTATTGATTCGATCGGTTTCTGTTTAAATTTGACAATTTTTTGGATTCGCAAGTTAAAGTTAAAGTGACGCTTTATATGACTACATTTATTATGTAAATTAGTGTTGTGTGCGCAATACTTTTACAATTTAGCTTGAGGCACTGGGTTCGATTTCTGGTATATCCACTTTTATTTAGAAATTTTAAACGAAATTATTTTTGGCTTAGAGTGACGCTTCCGTCTAAGATGTCTTTAAAATTTTTATGTTCCGTACTTGGACAGGTATACGATTCTATTTATCTTCTGAACTTTGATTATGAAAATACATTCTTGATGTTAAACATAAGACATGGGTAAATAAGTTGAGCTACTTAGCTTCTTGAAATATTTCATCTACTATCTGTATTATTATATTGGAAAAGCTTTGTATTATATCGTCATATTAGCTATCATTTTAAATTGAAAAATGTTAGTCATGGTGCTCACTTATGCATAATAATACTTTAGAATTGCACATAAATCTTTACAATAATCAGATCAGAGAGCCTCGATGAAAAATCTATTGTTATTATATAAATGCTATTAATTTGAAATGTTGTTTTTGTCCTTATTATAATAATTGTATCAAAATTTTGTATTGCGTACTCAATGATATTACTGAAGGATTACTATTACCATAATCAAAGTTGCGATCATAAAATTAATACTTGACCCATTAAGTACATATATTTGTCAGTACAAACTAAGAATTGTATTGTGTAGAAAAGGCAATTCATCCAGTAGACCAGATTTGTCTTATTTGAAACTTATCACTTACTGGCCAGAATTAGCAGCAGACAGGGCTCGAACCTGGGCACTCTTGCATCGGAATCTGGTGCTCTACCCACACAAAAAATACTAACCGAGTTACATTAGTTAGTATAAAATTAAAAATTGTGTGTAGTGTGTGTCAGTGTGGCTTAGTTGTTTGGACACCATATTCCGAAACAGACGTGCCCAGGTGCCAGCCCTGTCCGCGGCAAATTCTGCCCAGTACGTGATGAGCTTCTAATAAGTGCAAACCAAGTCTACTGGATGAATTACCTTTTCTACACTATACAATTCTTAGTTTATACTGATAAATGTATGTACATATTAAGTCCAGTGATTATATCAACATCTCAACCAAGATTATAGTAACTGTTATCTCCGCCCTTGCAATAAATGTTCGTTTAATTACTGCAGGATGTTCAAATGTTGCTAAAGACTAAGAAAAAATTATTGAGACTTAATTATTTATAAGAGATTTAATTGACATATTTATATTTCGTACATCTTTATCATTGTTATCTATAAAATGGAATATGTGTGGTCAGAATTCAAATAAAGGTATTCAATTTGAAATATTTTTTTGAAATTATTGGGCTATTGATAAAGTATCTAGAATTATTTATCTGCTTCCTACGTTTTTGCTGAAAAAACATGAGAATGTTTGATTTGTCGTATGCAACTGATGTACTGTTTTGCAATAAAATTTTTTAATATTGTGGTTTGAAAGACAAAAATTGTAAAAAAACTTTTGAAATTTGTCAATTATTCGGCTTTCTAATCTTTTTCATTGGCCCCATCAATAAATTTTTTTTTGAATTCAGAAAATTTATAGACAATTTCTATTGTACAGCGAAATTTTATTTCCCTTATAGAGGCTCCAGCGATATTAGCTGATGAAATTCAGTCTTTGTGTGCCTGTTGGAGTCTGTTGAAATAGATTTCTCTTCAACTCCTTGAACAAAGTTTTAATTGTTCTCAAATTTAAGATAAGCCACCTTGTTAATCACATTTAAATATATAATTAATTAATCTAGGAATAGATGAATGACTGTTTACTTCTTACACAACACTGCACTCGAATACATAACCTGGAAAGAGATTAGATACGGAAACTGAATTATTAAATTACCTGTTCCTGAACGATTCCAAAATGCACAAATGAAAACTAAAACTCATTTTGAAGATCATAATTTGTAAAACCGAACTGAGTAATAAAATGGCAAATGAAGCTTGCTAGAGAAAATCACGCCACACAGTCACCGAATACAGTAAACTCGAATTACGAACAATTCAAAAGCTTATATACTGCAAAGTATTTAAACAAATAAAGTTCTAAAAATTAAACGAATATTTTCTTCTCCAATTTTCTGTATTCTGTGACTGTCTGGAGTGATTTTCCCTAGCAAGCATCATTTGCCATTTAGGTTCTCATTTCGGTTTTACAAATTTTGAGCTCAACTATGTAAGCCTCCAAAAACTAGTTTCCGTTTTCATTTGTGCATTTTGAGATCGTTTTGGAGCAGGTAATTTAATAGTTCTGTTTTTTATTCTAATCTCTTTACAAATCATATATTCGGACGCAGTGTTTTGTAAGAAATACACTGTTTATCGTGTATTACTAGATTAATTACTTTTATATTTAAATGTGATTAACATTGAGGTTATCTTAAATTTGAGGACACATTGTTCAAGGAGTTTAAAAGCATGAGCTTAATAGATATGGAAGAGAAAACTATTTTATCAGACTCCTATAGGCATTTCAAGACTGAATCTGAACCACATTAGCTTAGAGTGCTGGACCTTCTACAATTATTCCAAACAACATTAGCAGCAAAACAAAATTAAATTTTAAATTAAAATTTGTCGATAAAGTGCTTGAATTCAAAAAATATACTAACTGATTTTCAAAATTGCAATAAATAAATGAATTAGAATGAGAGTTAATAAACAAATTCTGTAACGACACAAATAAATTGCCGACATATTGCGTAAATTAAATTCAATTTGATTTACGTTGAACCAATGAGAAAAAGGGGAAACTTACCGTTAATCAATTGTGTGCAAGTAGACATATATTACTATGGCATGGCTATTTAATCACGGCAAATTTACCATGCAGTTCAGTTGTCGCATTTGCCTTCTGCTTTGCGTTACGTGTGCGTGTTGTCGGCTGTCATCACCTACGCTGGTTATTGGATTGTCTTCACCAAAAATTGGCAACATCAGTGACACCAATCTTGTTGCAGTACAACCAGCAAGACGAGCCAATTAATGCAGAACTTCAACGAAGTTTCCACATCAAGATTACAACGCAAAAACAGAAGGAACCACAGCTCAAGTCAACCCAAGGCTCTAGGACATTTTCACACTGAAGGATCTTTCTCGACATTTTCCGGAGAACGCCAATAACTCTATATCCATAGCACCTTAACCGAGTTTGTAACGTCGTACGGCATTTACTTGAAGCTGGGGCGTTTACAAAATTGGCGACCGCGCCAGGATATTGAGTATTGTACTGTTTTTTTGGTATAAATAAAATTGACTTTCTTTTTCATTTATTTGGGATAAAAATAGATTAACATTTGCGTTTACGTCTTCTTTACTCTGGTCGTGGTCTTCTGGGAATTTTGTTGGGTATATGTTCTCTCTAAAGTCGTGATCTTCTGGTGAATTTTTTTGGGTATATATATATCATCTATTGGCATCAAAGGCCAATGGCCCTCTGTTCAACTTTCCTACGTACAAAACTGCACCGTACGTACTCGACAGGCTCAATTGCGGAAAATTTCAATTTTTGGAAGCAGTTACTGTGACGTGTTTTGTGAAGGAACTAATTCATCTGTGTTCTGCGCTCATCAACTGCGGAGACCTTCAACTGTGGAAGCTGTTTGTGGGTAAGCGTTTCGTTAAAGTATATTTATACATTTTCATATTGCTTATAAATTTATGCTTTTAAGATCCCGTAAGATTGTTAGAATGTCAGGTCCAATTTTAGATATTGATGTTCCTGTTTGGGATGGAGATAGTGAACTATTCTTTATGCGCGTAGACTCCGCTTTCTCCCCGTTTCCTGATTATGACAGTCATCAAAAACTGTCGAAGGTTTTTGCTAAACTACCTTCTGAATTGCAGCGACGGATTTATCCTAAGCTTGAGGCCATTAGGAAGCTACCTAATCCCATTTTGGGCCTACAAAACGAAGTAGAATCCTTGCTTGGGCCCACAGAAACTGAGCAGATAATAAATAAATATGCGCAGTTAGACATGCCAAACCTTGGCCCCATCGAAATTTTGAGGGAATTACGGAAACGTTGGTATAAAACCAACATTTCTGACCATGAGGCTAAGGTTGTTTTTATTAACAATCTTCCACAAGCATTAAAACTATTTGCCAGACAACTTCCCAACACTCTCTCTATAGATGACTTATCTGAGAGATGTGAGTTAGAATATAGGGTTTTGGAACCCAAAGTGAATCCGTCATCCTTTTGTTCACCCCCGCAAGATGATAGGCTCTCCTCTTTAGAGAGGACAGTGGCGAACATGGCTAAAGTTCTAGAAGGATTGGCCATTACGAAATCCGAGCTAAATCAAGTGAATGCTCGACCCAAATTCGTTCCTAAACCTAATTATAACGGTAGGCGGCGATCGAGATCCCCGCAATCCTTTAACAAATATGCCCCAAAGAACTGGTGTTATAACCACCAGAAGTTTTTTTATTCATGCCAAGTCTGTCTTTGTCGTTCCGAAGAATTTCCGAATGAGTGCCAATTTCCACAGCTGACGGAAAGGACAACAGACCACAGGCGCAAGGGTGCATCAGGATCGGGAAACGTCTGGCGCAGGAAGTAGAAGACCGTACTTTCTGCGCATCAACGGCATCAACGGCGCCACAGGGAAGAAACCAACTACAATCCGACATCCCTGTCGACTCTTTTCGTCCACGCCGAATTTTTCACATAGAGAGCCAAACGGACAACGCCGGTCGCAATCACCAGCCTACTTGTTTGCATGACCCGGCCAAACAGCCCAACGAGCTTCTGCACCTTCTTGATTTCAAAACTGGCGAAGAGTTCATCGTAGACACAGGTGCAGCAGTCTCAGTTCTCAAGGGTGATTCAATGGCCGAGATGTCGCTAGGCGTTCTTCTCGCAACAGCTACAGGCGAGCCCATACCAACTTATGGCTGCCGGTACCGCACACTCAACATAGGTCTACGACGCGAATTTTCCCACAACTTCATCATTGCCAAGGTCTCACATAATATAATAGGCCTTGATTTCCTTCTGAAATTTCGGCTCATTGTTGATCTTGCCAATCAAAAGATCATCGACCCCTCCACCGGACTTGAGCAAAGTTTTTGGACACTTGCCTCCGAGCGTTTGGAGTTACAGGTCATTCAGCCAACCCCAGTGCATCATTCAGCAGAGATATCAGCAGCTCTTCAAAAATACAAGTCGCTTTTCGATCTTAACAAGTCAGAGCTACGAGTCTCCAACACGATGCACCATATCGTCACAGAAGGACAACCTATTGCACTCAAGAAGCGACCACTGGCCCCTGCTAAGCTGAAAGCTGCCCAAGAAGAATTCTCAAGGCTTTTGGAAGAGGGAATCATCAGACCATCGAAAAGTTCATGGGCGTCACCACTGCACTTAGTCTCCAAATCAAACGGATCGTACAGAGCCTGCGGAGACTACCGTAAGCTAAATTCAGTGACAAAATCTGATGCATATCCTATTCCAAATATTAACACTTTACTTGAAAAACTCAACGGCAGCAATTTCTTCTCAGTGATTGACCTCAGACAAGCCTACCATCACATCCCGGTAGCACCAGAGGATATCGAGAAAACTGCAGTCATCACTCCATTTGGCCTTTTCGAATATCTTTACATGCCTTTTGGACTTAAGTGTGCTACACAGACATTTCAAAGATTCATGGACAACATACTTCGCGACGACTCTGCTTATTGTATGTCATATCTCGATGACATTATGGTATTCAGTCCAGATTTAGAATCTCATGCGAAGCATCTACGAAATGTCCTCTCACGCTTATCCAACCACGGACTCAAGATCAATTGTGACAAGACGCAGATTGCAACTACATCCGTGGACTTCTTAGGGCATCGTATCACGCCCCAAGGTATTCAACCGTTGCCGTCAAAGGCGAATTCAATCAAGAATATCAAGTCACCGAGGACTGTTAGCGAGTTGCAGAAAATCCTGGGAGTACTAAACTATTATCGCAAGTTCCTTCCGGGCCTTTCAAAACAACTTTATCCTTTGTGCAGGCACCTGCGGAACCGAAAAGGACTTAGCAAGAATTCCATCATTGCTTGGTCATCCGAAGACGAGGAATTACTTCGACTCGCCATCAACTCGTTAGCAAATGCCACAATGCTAACACATCCAGATTTTCAAAAACCATTTCTACTCACGACAGATGCTTCTGAATTCGCTATTGGAGCCACGTTGGAACAAGAGATCGACGGAGTTCGGAAGCCTATCAGTTTCTACTCGCGTACTCTCCAACCAGTAGAAACGAGGTACGACACTTTCGGTCGAGAACTTCTCGCCATCCACGACGCAGTGCGCCATTTTATCAGCATCATTGGCAGTAGCAGATTTGTTGTTTTCACAGATCATGCACCATTAGTTAGCGCACTTCGAAACGCAACTTCATCTATCGCCAAGTACCCTGCCAGAGTGGAAAGACAGCTTTCACGTCTAAGCGAATGGCAATTTGACATCTTTCACGTCAAGGGCAAACAGAACTTCATTGCAGATGCCCTGTCCAGGCCAGACGTCTCTCTACAACCACCTTCGCCGTCGCCATTCACTGTCAACTCCGTGACACTCAGTGAACCTGCACTAACGCCAACCCTCCTGCGAACGGAACAACGCGGTGACATTCACATTCAAAGATCAATAGCCCGTCACCCAACCAAGTTCATATGCCGTCTCTGGGAAGGCTTACCAATTGTTTACTTCACGGGTACGCAGCCCAACAAGCCAGTTCTGCCGACCAGCCTTCAGAGAAAAGTTTTCGATTCAATTCACTCAATTTCTCACCCAGGAAGCCAAGCGACTGTCCGACTTCTCACAGATCGTTTCTGGGGTCACAGACTTAGGCAGAATGTTAAACGATGGGTCTCCGAGTGTGCTATTTGTCAGAAAAACAAGATCACACGACACACTCGTTCTAAGTTGCAACATTTTCGAACTACTTCTCGCCTAGCCATCGTCCACATCGACATAGTTCATCTGACAAAGGTTCAAGGTTTCAGCTACCTTCTAACTATGATCGATAGATTTACACGGTGGCCTGCGGCATTACCTCTTGGCACCATTTCTGCAGACGAAGTAACTAACGGTTTTATCTCTGCATGGATATCCAATTATGGTGTTCCCAATGAGGTCATCACGGACAGAGGCACTTGCTTCTCATCTGATCGTTTCAAAACCACCTTGCGGTACATGGGATGCATCTTACGCCAGACGACTGCCTACCATCCCCAAGCTAACGGTATGGTAGAGAGAATGCATAGGGAACTCAAAGCTGCTTTAGCATCCTCGTCCATTAATGGCAACTGGGTCGATGCACTACCTTTAGTTCTGCTTGCCATGCGTTCCCGTACTCGTGAATCCATTAAAACGTCTGCGTCACAACTCTTGTATGGCATGGATCTACGCCTGCCTAGTCAGCTCCCACGTCTACTACCGGCACAAGATGACCCACAAGACGAAGCTACCCGCCTTCGACTTCATTTCGGTAACATGTCTGAACAGCAGCCGAGACATACGCCTCGTCCAGTCTTCGTTCACCCACAGCTCCACAGCTGCAAGAGAGTACTCGTTCGCAACGACAATGCTGTTGCACCACTACAACCAAAGTATCGCGGTCCTTACCCGATTTTGCTCAGACAACCAAAATACTTCATTATTATGCAAGGCGCTACACCGACATCAGTAAGCATAGACAGGTTGAAACCGTTTATCGAACCGCCTGATCCTGAGAGCGTTCAACCTTCTACACACGTCTCAGGCTCCGTCTGCCCACAATCTCAATAGCCTGCTTTGTATAACGCGTAATTGATATTTTTTTAACATTAACATTACGTATCAAAATTTTTTAACCTTACGTTATTTTTCGCATTTATCTCACGTGGCATAACCAGCTGTTCTTAGCTAACAATTGTGTAGCATTTTTGAACAGTTCTTTGGTATTATGCCATCTCTGAGGCAATGTTCGTGTACATATTTTTATGCAGTTACCTTTGATTTTAATGTATATATTTTTACATTATAATGTATTTCTCACACATGACATCACACTGCCTATTTTGGTATGACCAGCTACTTGGAGCTAACGCTTTCGTGTAGCAACACTAAGTAGTTATCAGCTTCATATCATGGTACAGGCCACTTTCAATGCATATCTCAACTTCATCAATTGCACAAAGACCACTCTACAAATATCATGACCACAACGTCGAGCACTCACTCTAGCTCCTTTGGTCGTATACAAACGCATTGACGACGATCCAGCCTGCTTAGGTTTTAACTTAAACCTGGCAAATTCAGAGGCGATTTACCTCGAAATCTTCACGCTGCGGCTCCCAAATCTTACACTGCTCTATTTTGCCTCACGCGGTATGACCGACCACTAGAGCTAACAATTTGTGTAGCATTTCCTAGTGGTTACCTGGCATCATATCATTGTTGAAGCAACCAACAAGCATACTTAAGCCCAGCATTTATGGTACATTATTTTTTTGCTTAACTTGGTTCGAACTCTGTCATGCATTTCTTATCTAGCCTCGCAGAGAGGAATTTTTTCCTTTTTTTCAGAGAGGAAAGTGTTGTAACGACACAAATTAATTGCCGACATATTGCGTAAATTAAATTCAATTTTATTTACGTTGCACCAATGAGAAAAAAGCGAAACTTGCCGTTAACCAATAGTGTGCAAGTAGACATATTACTATGGCATGGCTATTTAAGCACGGCAAATTTACCATGCAGTTCAGTTGTCGCATTTGCCTTCTGCTTTGCGTTACGTGTGCGTGCTGTCGGCTGTCATTACCTACGCTGGTTATTGGATTTGTCTTCACCAACAATTGGCAACATCCGTGACTCATCTTGTTGCTGTACAACCAGCGAGACGAGCCAATTAATGCAGAACTTCAACGAAGTTTCCACATCGAGATTACAACGCAACAACAGAAGGAACCACAGCCAGAGTCAACCCAAGGCTCTAGGACATCTTCACACTGAAGGAACATTCTCGGCATTTGCCGGAGAACGCACGACCGGCCCTGTTAAGGGCCCCCTATCAGAACAATAACTCTATATCCATAGCACCCTTAACCGAGTTTGTAACGTCGTACGGCATTTACTTGAATTTACAAAATAAAATTGCAGTTCAAGAAATCTCAATTAAAACTGCTTGAAACTAACAGAGATTGTTTCTAAAATCACAGTTAAGAGAAATATTGTGTAATAACAGAGTTAGATTATTTGACCTTAAAGAGTACCATATTTGCCAAAATTGAACATCGTTGGGTTGTAACGCGGAGTCTGCGTGTTAGAATTTGTTTACTAAAAATAATTAAACATTGTTTATAAAAATGTCGCTGCTTAGTACTACGTTTGCATAGTAACACAAACGTGTAAGAACTGTCCCGACAAAAGTAAGGCTTTTATGTCGAAGAAATATCTTCCGCTACACTTCTCGGCATTTTCCGGAGAACGTAAGACCGGTCCTGTTAAAGGCCTCCTAACAGTACTAACTCAGCCATTCTGACACCAAAACTGGCTTTGTAAAGTCATAAGGTATTTACTTGAAGCTGGGTGTTTACAATACCTTTTTATTCTTAATGAAAATTTGTTTTTCTTGTTGCGGACTTTTTGAAGGGGCTTTCAGCTGATACCAAAGTGTACACGTGTTTAAAGAATGCTTTTAGATAACGAAATAGTAGGTCAAATATTCTAATTCTTAAGTTTCTAACAGAGCTTACAAACATGTTCTCAAAATGTAGAGCAGGTGGCTCCCTTTACATAACAATGAAGCGCTGTAAGTTATCTTTTTAAGATTTTATGATTGAATGAAATGTTTATTTGCGTTATTCAATTTTACAGGATCATTTTAAATTATTAACTATGTATAGTTACCGATCACAGTCACAGAAATTCATAGAATGATATTTATGTAGCAGCAAAAACCATCTCGCTCGACAACCAGAAAGTTTAAGACACCAATCGAAAGTTGGGTTATTTAGTTGTGACTGAGACTGTGGCTATCCATTGCTTATCAATTTGAATATTGATCTTTTCTATTATCGGATAAGTTGGCCTCTTGCCAAATAGAAAAGATTATTGGTTGAACTTTACACGTAGTTATGCCGTAAAATATACTAACCGGTAATTTGAATAGCTAATAATAATGTAGAATTATAAAGGTAGGCCATTGATGGCACTTTTGCTTCCGCTTTCGTTCCATACACCATAGTTTTCAATTTTTTCTTGAAGACTTCTGTATTATCTTTGCCCCTGTTGCGCAGCACTAGCATGTGCATATAACTAAAACTGGCTCAATGTTGGTATATTCCTACTGTACTCTTGGCTTATTCATTAACATATAATCCTACCATTGCATAACATAGAAAATGTATAGCACATCTTAAGCATACTTGTGTGCGTTATTTACTTGATGTCAAACATGTTATTGCCATGTATTTACTTACTGTTAGATGTACTTCATATATTAAAATAATATCCTTCTATCGTTATTTGTCATATATTTATATTTGAAGTTAGCATCGGTTATGGATTGTTCGATCTATTTTTCTAAATAACTAATATATAATTACATTCTTTGGACAACATGTAACCAACAATACGCATCGTGTTGTATGCATAATGTACGGATATCAATATACACAACGGATAATATACGCTTTATACAAAATGACTAAATAAGGCTTTAAAGTGCACAGAGACTATAGTAGGATGACAACTGCAAATAAAAACTTGGGTCTCGCTTAATGCCAATAAACTATTTCGTTACGAGAACCAATGTTAGACAGTTGTGATGTAAATTGCTTCGCACAGATAATTGTATAATATGTGTTATGTAGCAAAAACTTATAAAAAGTGTCCCCGAGACTTTATAAATTATTTGATACACATTCAGTTTCCTTGAATAGAGTTGTAATACATTCAGACACCGTAGTATTACTTTGCTTACTTTACTTACTGCGGCTGACTCAGACGAAATCATCAAGAGCAAACAAAGCTACCTAGAACAACAAATGTAGGTTTTGACCACGAATAGAATGCATAGATCGAATTCATGCACTTTGCTTTGGTAGCAAAGAAATAGATTGGCGAGTGAAGTATTTATTTGATTAACTGTTTCCTATTCGCTTTCATTGTGCACTTATCGAATAAAAACTTTCGCGTTTTATCAGTTTACTTTAATTGAAGAAGCAGTTGACTTGGAATACTCTGCTGTTCTGTAATATACTGCTTAGAAGCTTGGTTTACACAACTTAATATTACAAGTTAAATAAGCAGCAAAAACGGAGGTCATGCTTAAAATCGTCATTTGGCATTGGTTTCTTCCGATGTATTTTATCTTACTTTTGCTTCCACAGAGAAGATTTTATATTACTTTGCATTCAGGTGTGATTTACTTTCACACATCCAAGGTGGTATCTCGTGTGGTAACTATTGGTATTCAGTCTTCAAAGTAACCTTAGTGTCCTCGGGTGAAAGGTGATTTCCAGTTGTTTCTGAAGACATGAGGGCGATTTAGTATGAAAATAGTAGGCGAGTTGCTGATTCGCGGCTCTATCTCAGAATGAGCACTTAATTTTGCTTATAATTTTAATCGAGCACCAATGTAGCCTGCAAGAGTGCGAGTATGCGATTAATTCAGCAGAGCTGAACTTAAGCATAAAATTCCATGTGCACTAACTTTCTCGTTATTTAAAAAATCTCTTTGATAAGGTCTCTGAAAGTTGGTGAAAGACATCCATAAACAATCAGTGATTTCACCGGTGTTAATAACTTAATTAATTAATGTTTGAGAACGAAATAGACACCGATCAAATTGTATTCAGCCAGTCGTACAACAGCGAATCTAACGTCGACCACAGATACTGATGCGTTTCGACCTACTCTGATCATAATTTGAGTACGATGTTATTGATCGTGAAAGTTGAAGTTCGCATACGCGAATTTTAAGAATAAGTAAGAGAAAGGCGCATAATAAATTATGTGAATTCTGCGCTGAAATCCGTCTTATTATTAGTAGTAGTTCTTAATTAAACGAACATTGGTTGCGCGGGTGGTGATAACAATTATTATAATTAAGTTTGCGGTTTTGATATTAACACCTGACCCATTAATTACTTACAAATGTCAGTATAAACTAAGAATTGTATAGTGTAGAAAAGGCAATTCATCCAGTAGACCGGTTTCGTCCTTATTGGGAACTCATCATGTACTGGCCAGAATTTGCCGCGGACAGGACTCGAACCTGGGCACGTCTGTTTCGAAACCTAGCGATCTAACCACTGAGTCATCCTGCCTATTATTATAATCCAGATTGCGGTCTTGATATTAACACCTGTGCGGTAGGATGGCTCAGTGGTTAGAGCACTAGATTCCGAAGCAGACGTGCCCAGGTTCGAGTCCTGTCCGCGGCAAATTCTGGCCAATACATGATGAGTTCCCAATAAGGACGAAACCGGTCTACTGGATGAATTGCTTTTTCTACACTATACAATTCTTAGTTTATACTGACATATGTAAGTAATTAGTGGGTCAGGTGTTTATATCAAGACCGCAACTTTGATTATAATAATTGTGCGGCAGGATGGCTCAGTTGTTAGAGCACTAGGTTCCGTAGTAGACGTGCTCAGGTTCGAGTCCTGTCCGCGGCAAATTCTGGCCAGTACATGATGAGTTCCTAATAAGGACGAAACCGGTCTACTGAATGAATTGCCTTTTCTACACTATGCAATTCTTAGTTTATACTGACATATGTAAGTAATTAATGGGTCAGGTGTTAATAGTAGTAGTTCTGTCTAGAGAGTACGGGCGTCGTTACTTTATTACGCTCATTTGGCAACCACTTACAAAAACTCAATTTGAAAAATATTTTAAATTTCGTGGTTAGCGATCAAGATACCGCTCTAAATTGTTGCGAGATGAACATCGAAATGCCTAAAATTGCTGAAGAGATAGTGGCTTACAGTCTCGTCAGTGGTCGCAAAGCCGCCAAAGTCGATAGCGGTCATAAGTTTATTAATTTCAGTTGAGTAGAGGTTCAGAAGGATCTGTATCTGTTATTTACCTATTAAAATGTCCTATTTTCCCAAATTCCTCACACAAATATATAGCGGGTAAAGAGTGTAATATCGGCGCAAACTGATGAGTCGCAAGTAAACACGATACGAAAGTGCACGAGATTATACTTTCCGTTCATGCTGTCTTTGGTTTATCTTTCTGGTCATATTTGAATTAATTTGTTACTGTGCGCCACACTTAATATACAGTTACATATATGAACACTGAAGAGCCATACAAAAGCCAGAATTAACTAATGCTTCACTGCTATATTACCACATGTCATTCATTGATATATGTGGACTGTAAAAAACGCTACGTCGTCCATTTCTAGATATAATGGTTTGTATTCGGAACTTCCCTTCTTTTAGATAGTCTGCCAACCAAGTATGTGTTCGTATTGATGCCGTTCAGTGTACGCTGAATCCAAATTACACTGGCATTCGAGTTGATTGAGTCAACATGCAGAATCTTTGGTTCATTGTAGTTTTCGTATGCGATCGCACGAATTAAGAATCCAGTCATTATTAAAATGCAGCAAAACGTTCTTGTGCGAAACTGAGTTGCTAAACAAGCGAAAAAAACGGAATTACATATATATTCATTTACCGCCACAAACATCTAACTGTTATATATTTAATTGAATGATGTCATGATTATGGAGAAATGTAATAACTGATATCAATCAAGACCAGAGTGGATGGATTTGCTGGAGCAACGTGTATTCAAATATTTTTTGTAATTTTTAACTTTCGTGAACTTTAGAATACATTGAAATCCATTGTGTTGGTACCATATACCGACTCGACTACCATAAATGTTGGTACCATGTACCTTTTCGGTACCATAACTTTGATATCGGGTACTAACACAATAACCATAGGATATTATTATTCACGGTGTTGGTCGTTTGTTCACGTGGAACCTTAATCTCAATAACAAGGAAAAACTACATCGCTCGGCCTTTAATTTATGTCGTTTAAATTTATTCTCATCCCCGATATTCTCATTAACTGGTACATGATACTCACACTATGGTTTCCGAGTCAGAACATGGTACCAACATGATGGATATCAATTTATGCTATAGTTCACCGAAATTAAGAATTACAACAATTTCTGAGCACCTGCTACTCCAGTAAATCCATACACCCTGGCCTTGATCGATATCAGTTATCACATTTCGCGGTAAGCATGACATAATTCAATTCAATCTATAACAGTTAAATACTGTTTGTTGCGGAGAACTAATATATATGCAAGTATGTATTAGGTGTTGCGAACCTAGTAACAAATTGGTTCAGTTGTGACCAGAAGGATAAACCAAAGGCAGCATGAACGGAAAGTATAATCTCATGCACATTCGTTTCGTACTTACTGGCGACTCATCAGTAGGAGCCGGTATTACGCCCTTTAACCACTATATATTTGGTAGAAGAATGTGGAATAATAGTGGTTAAAGGGCGTAATACCGGCTCCTACTGATGAGTCGCCAGTAAGCACGAAACGAATGTACATGAGATTATACTTTCCGTTCATGCTGCCTTTGGTTTATCCTTCTGGTCACAACTGAACTAATTTGTTACTAGGTTCGCAACACCTAATACATACTTGCATATATATTAGTTCTCCGTAGCAAACAGTATTTAACTAATTCTCATTAACTATCAGCCTAGGATTAAT
Organism: Eudiplozoon nipponicum; assembly: GCA_029291075.1. Taxonomy (NCBI): domain Eukaryota; kingdom Metazoa; phylum Platyhelminthes; class Monogenea; order Mazocraeidea; family Diplozoidae; genus Eudiplozoon; species Eudiplozoon nipponicum. The sequence continues at coordinate 91,471 of JAQBSW010001715.1, read as the reverse complement.
TAACTGACCTAAAAATTTAGTGATACGCACAGTTAGTAAACTGCTACAGTCTAAATGCAAATACTTTTGTAGGCTAAGATATTGTCATTTATTGATCATATGTATTTGAAAAGTGATTAGGAAGCTGGAGATAACCAGCAATTTATTTTATTTAACCGACTGCAAAAATGGCAAAACTACTGTCCGTTTTTACGATTTGTTAAATAAAATAATTTTTTGGAACTGACGTTTTCTCGATTCCATTCACCATCAATCTTCGTCTGCTTGCATTCTGCATCCAACGTCATCATTATTTAAAGCAAGGCTGCGATCACAACACACTTTACTCTCAATAACCAAGAAATAATATAATTGACGAAAATATGTCTAGTGGCGCGCAGGGTTTAGTGGAGAGGCTAGGGTAATTATGATTTATTGGCATTGACTTCCGAGTCCCACCACGTGGGAAATCTAATTCCATTTTTTGTATTGTATCGTATTGATATTAGCAGACTGACTATAAGTATCAAACTACAATATATATATATATATATATATATATATAATTAAAAATCGGATTTTTGGATCTCTCTTAGTTTTCAAATACATTGCACTTGACTGGAAATGTCACCTGCAAAATTTCTGTGCAATCACAACCATGAAAAAGCTGTACAGCTTTCTTTAACTTATATAATTTATACACTCATACAGTCATTGTTTACACGGGTGCATGTAACAGTTGCTTTATGTTGTGCTACTACTGTATAAAATATCTGACGTTTTTCACAGTCCTATGTAGAATTTATGTTGCCTTTTTTAGTGTCTCAACGACGAGCTGATTATTCATTTAAAAATTAACCTAGTACACAATTTAATTTATTGACATATACCACACCAAGTTTTTTGCGTTAGCGCATTTAATATGTGAATTTTTTAAAAAATGAGCCATTTGAAGCTTTTGCATGTACGTTGGATGAATTAGAAATAGATGAATTCTTCGTATCCAAAACTAGAATCCAGGATCGTACGTGCTTTACAAAACCGTGTGGCCCATACTTATCTGCGCTATAATGGCTTTGAATATCTGGTACCAGTGTCGTATCGGTCCAAACATTTTGGGATCGGCATTTTTTTGGTTCATAAGCAGCTGATTTTGTGCGACCCGCTTAAAAATGTCCATTAATACTAATACAATAAAACGTTTAAATTTGGTTTTATCTGCACTCTCTTAAAGCTGATGCAGCCCAGATAACACCAAGTATGCTTTCTACTCCGACATATATTAAGTACAAAATGGGCAAGAGATTCGGGTTTTTTCTTGGTTATAGATACCATGAATGCTTAAGCTGTGTGGTTAAGCTACACGGAAATTCATTTATTTGGCAGATAGCGCAACAATACTTAAGCAATTTGGAATTGATTCCTTTTTCCACTTAGCTGTGGAAAATAGTGGCATATGCACTTTAAGCTCAATATCAAAAATAACGGTAACCAACTCACAAATAGCTGCGTAGATAATAGATTATATCTGCGTAGATCTAACATATAGCATAATTAAAGACGTTGCGAACAGCCTTTTTCCCTTAAGGAAAAAAATTTCTAAATTCGAAATTTGCTGGACCTAATTATTGCAATTAGACCATGCTATGTAGGAAGATAAGATCTGCTATGCATTATGAAATTAATTCTCCATGGGGATTTGCAGGTTCTAATCAAAATTATTATTTAGTCTCTGATAAGTCTGTGAAGACTTTTGAAACTGAGTACTATATTACCGCAAGTTCGGCTGATAATAATAAGTAGATCTATTATATGCCAAAATTCTGCAAATCAATTTTAAATTCCGGACTAGAAAGACCGAGGAGACTGCAAAAGAGTTCACATCATGCAACATTCTACGTTTATATATTCGTGTTCGCACAATAGAATCGAAAAGATTATCAGTCAGTCAAAAATATAGAACGATAATCTGGAACATCGATCAAAGTAAGAAATACGAAATACAATTTTATCTCTTAGGGGTTGCAAAGCTGCAGACTCCAATGATCTGCTACTTTGTGTAAGATAGGCGGTGACAGTTATTAGCGTGAAGACTAACTCTCTTCGGAATCCATGGACTGAGATCATACCGGCTGGTTGGAGCGGGTCTACCATCATGCCTATTTTCGAAGAAAGCGATCATAATTCTTATCATAACCATTATGGTATTATTCTATTTTAACCAATTCTATTTTGTTACGCTGTCTCAGCACTTAATATAAATCAGAACAGATTGTATTCAGACAAGGTCCAAGTTGTATGCATACTATTTTTATGCTATGATAATTAGTTGAACAGCTAAATGTATAACATCGTATTTAAAAGCCACCTCTCTTGATCGAGGGTGTGTTTGATTCATTGGATAGCAGAATTTCATTATACATTGAATGTTTCAAAATTGATATTCCTTTAAATTATTAAATATACGAGCTCTACACAATCATTTACCGTCGCCTTAGGCTGGACGATGAATTATCACTCAACTTTATTACCTGCGAAGGCGTCCAGTAGGTTTGTTCTTCCTTTCCATTTTATTTAATTTTGTAATAGATGTTTTTATAAAATCTGCTCTTCCACACGATCAGTATGCAAACGTCGAAGTTCTTCCAGGTGGTAGATTTGTCCTTAATTACGCCATCGATGTTGTATTAGTGTTCGTCACGAGACTACCAGACATCCTTGATTAAATAGGCAGCCATCGTTCAGTTTTTTGTATGAAATTAACATCATCCAAATTTAAAAAAATTGTTACAGGATGTCCTGTTATCCGATTAAACTCCACGACTTTTAAAGGGAGATTTAGAAGTAGTTGGCATGTTTACATATCTTTGTTATTATAACAATAACCCAGCAATAGAAGTGACATAATGAAGATGATAATCGAAAAATATGGTTTAACTACTCATAAAGAAATTCGAGTATCTCCATTTGTCTTGTAGGCTGTGTACAGTGTATCTATACGTGAAGCTTTATTAAACGTAAATGAAACTTAGATCTTTGAAATCAAGGTTTTAGACGTTTACTGTAGTTCGTCTACCGTTGTCTGGATAGCATAGCTCATCTAGATTGTCTAAAATACTTAGCAGCTTTTGCAGTTAGTTGTGTATTTTAAGATCCGTCAATATGTGCTCCTCATTAGACACGCAAATAAGACGCTAGTAATTCCGCTGGTTCAGCCGTATGTTACATAAATATTTAATCCAAAAGTCCACAGTGCCAGATTATCGTAGGACAGAGTATGAACGTGAATCAACTGTTCTTAAATGCTTACTTAATACTGTTTTGTCATAGTAATGGTAGTGTTAATATTAGAGATGGTAGTAATAATAAGAATAATGGGGGTTTTGACAACGAGAAAACAGGTGAAATGAATCATAATCGAATATATTTAGTTCGTCTACTGGGATGCAGTTCACTTGTTCATCATAGCTATTGGTTGCAGACCAGTGACCTTAGAAATTAAACAAATGAAACAATTGCGAGTGGATTAATCGAAATTACTTGATCGACGTTTTGAATAATGCAGTAATTATTAAAGTTTTTTGTGAAAAATATTTCGGCTGCCGTTATCAGCCACTTTCTTCAGTTGGTTCATTCTTACCATTTTGACAAAGCAAAATAATGAATCAAGCGCGATATTTTCTCTGGCAATATTATTTATACTTCAGACTGGCCTTTCACTAGATAGTTGCGTGTCATGTATGTGTGCATTTCAATAACTGTTATGTTCATCTGAGAAATTTTCGGCCTGTCGACTAGCTGGAACTATTTAATCAGCCCAGTAATTGTAGCATAAACCTTTCCGTGCCTAACGGGATGCAGCTATTATCCCGTTTAATGTGTAGCTTCGAGTTCGGTTTAATTACACTATAACACTCAGTGCTACATTGGCAGTGACAGAATGAGAGCAAGAATGGCAAAAGCGAAGAGATGATATCTGTTGCTTTAGAAACTTTTAACCACTGGCACCTGGACAGATAGTGCTACTCAATCTCGGTTAGCAGACTATCTAAGAAAAGGAAAAGTGAATACATACTCCCTATTAGGAATGAACGACCTAGTTTTCTCTAAAACATTCATATACTTATGAATAATACGAACTTTAATGATTCCATATTGTGTAAGCCGTCGCAAAGGATAAAGGGAATCGCTCCGGGTGAAGAAGCGAAATCAGGCAAACAACTTCATGTTCGATTCTGCCTTTTTTCTGATCTTTTCTTTTATCAGTCTAATGATGAAGCTCTTTTAGAGGCTATGAATATGGTGGATGTGGATTATATCACTGATCTCATTGTCGTATTGCCAGATCTCGATAATAGTTCAAGTAACCTACCATTCATTAAACCTGGTTAGGCTTTATCGTCAGCGCATTTAATGTGCGAACATTAAAAACAAATTTGTCAACAAGAAGCTCTGGCATGTACATAAGATAAAATAGAAATTGATATATGTTGTGTATCTGAAACCAGATTACAGAATTGGATGCACCATCGTTATCTACGCTTTATTGACGTCGAACATCTGATTCCACGAAGTTTTCTCAAACCGATAATTGGGGCTTCAATATTTTCCTTAGCTCACGAGCTGAAGCTAGTTTACCTTGATAGATCCTTGTAAATAACCGACATTGCCTAGCACGCTGAAATACATCTACTATAAACCATGCCAGAAACCTGATTGCGGCAAGGACGCTATTTATTCCGACTTTAGATCTTTATTAAGTAGACATAAATGCTCAAGTTCGGTGTTCAAGTAACGCAGAATTTCATTTAGTTGGAAGATACTTTTTGAACTCGATGCGCAACGATAATGATGATCGATTGTTGGATAACTGCGCGGAAAATAGATTCTAATTAAATAGCTTAAACTTCAGGAGCCGGCTTATCCTCCAAAAGGAGTCAGCCGCAGTAAAGTAAAGTAAGTAGTGTTGACGTGCCTCATGGCGTCCTCCAGCCCCCGGGCAACGGTGGAGTCAATGAGGTCATGTAGAAATTAGTTATAGATGGCGTGATGGCATGCAGGATTGTCCTTGTTTGAACTCTTATGTAGACTCGGACCATACACCTAAGTTTTCCGGAAAAGTAAATAATTAACCTCAAATATATTTTAGCAAACTCGAACAACTGTCTTTAAAATAAGAATATGAAGATATTCTGAGGTCATAACTAACTGGTCTTGATGGCGAAAATGAAGATAAGTTCCACCATGCACAATGCAGGTACTACTGTATGGCATTGTTGGGTCTCGTAGAAATAATGATTGAGTTTCTGCAAAATCTATGAAGACAGGGTGCACAATTCGTGATAGATCGGCTTATAATAATACTCATTTAGTTGTAAGACGCAAATTTAGGCCCATTCGAAAGGCCTGTCTTGAATTCTGTTGGATCAGAAAGTCCAAAGAAATGGAAGAAGCATTGGCATCGGATAATATTCTATGTTTGCCCAACTTTTTCGCGCAACAGGCCCGAGATTATTAGCAGTTAGTATCAAATTCTAAAAACAGATAAAATGTATCGTATTGATAAATGAGCTGAGCACTTCAAAAATAACTTTGCTTGGGAACCTGCGTCAGTTCCTTTTGCAGAAAGTGTGTGTGTCAACTGTGTGGAATTTTAATCACAAAAGACCATCAGAATTTGAAATACGAAATTAAAACCTATCGATTAAATTTTGCAATACTTCAGTGATATGATTGTTTATTTGTACACATTTATATTCACACCGTTCGTATACTAACATGTTTTGCTTTGTCTTTTAGCATGTATATCTGCATTATATGATGAATAAAGTCTAATATTTTAGGCAACTCTTTCTTCTGACTTTTCGATTCACTCTGCCCGTTTGCTGTGCTTGTTACTGTGATTCAGAACAATTTATTCATCATATAACCCAATCATGGAACGCCTACTCAGACCAGAAAGATTTGATGTTGAACCTAGTGCACCAGATGCAGCAAAACAATGGAATCATTGGTATCGTACATTCTGTGGCCTCCTAAAATCAGTCGAATCCATGAATCCGGATAAATTAGACACTCTTATTTCCTACGTCTCTCCTAACGTATATGAACACATCGTTGACTGTGATACATATGATCATGCTATCAAAACTCTAATGAATCTCTATGTCAGACCGAAAAATGAAGTCTTTGTTCGTCATATACTCGCGACTACTAAACAAGAAAAGGGACAAACATTGGATCAATTTGTTCAGATTCTGAAATCGTTAGCTAGGGAGTGCAATTTCAAACCAACTACGGCCGAGGAAAATCGAGACGATGCTCTGCGTGATGCCTTCATTAATGTAATCCAGTCCAATTAAATCAGACAACGTCTCTTAGAACACAACTCACTTAATTTTCAAGCGGCTTTTGATTAAGCACGTGGTCTCGAAATGGCGGAAAAGCAATCATTATCATATCAAAACTGTTTGAATTCTGCACACACTGCAACGGTTCAGCCACTCTGTCCTTCATCAACCTCCGATAAATCTACAGATAATCTTGTTGCTGCTGTTAAACAAAAATGTGACTTTTGTGGGTACGATTATCATTTAAGATGGAAATGTCCGGCCAGAAACACTTTCTGTAAAAGTTGTGGAAACAAAGGACATTTTCAAAAGGTATGTCGCTCTAAGAATCACCGCCCAGTGGTTTCGACGCTTCATCCTGCCATATCTGCAACTGTATTAGCTGCTGCTCCTGATTGTCTCACCAAATGTGTAATAAATCTAGAAGTCAATAACATAAATTGTCATGCTCTCGTTGATACAGGCAGTTCCTGTAGTTATGTTTCAGAAGCCTTCGTTTTGAAAAATAATTGGAAAATTCACTCCTCACGAGAAACAATAACCATGGCGTCTAGCTCATTATCGAGTCATACCAAAGGCCATTGTTTTGTGTCGATTCAATACAAATCATGTGTTTATAAAAATATCAAGCTATCTATACTTTCTGATCTTTGTACTGACGTACTCCTCGGTCATGACTTCCTTGGATTGCATAAAAGTATAAATATCTCTTTTGGTGGTCATAAATCGTCATTCACCGTCTGTTTACTGAAACCTGCATCTTTTACTGCGGCTGACTCCTTTTGGAGGATAAGCCGGCTCCACATTTCATGGGGTTTCTTGGGAATTTGGTACAAGTGGTGTCCCCTCACCACTCGGCTTTTTGATCGAGGACGCACCTCTAGCCTTTGCACATCCAAGCGCAGTCTGCAAGGCAGCAGTAAGTTGCATGGTTGCCGGTGGCTGTTGAGAGCTCATTCGCCATTCGGAAGTACGGGGTACTGTCCAGGAGTCCATGTAATCCTGTGGCTGTTGAACCCTTTTGTGGCGGGGAACATACGCCGAGTCATGGTGCCGTCGTCGGGCTCATGTGGTGTTTTATAGGAGATCCGATTGCCGGTCGGAGATTCACCACGCCCTGCATCTGTTATGTCCCCGCCTCCTCTTTTCCACCATTTAACTGCTAACTGGAGGCCTATTGCTACGAAATCAAGAAGGTACAATCGAATGGATGAAATATTTATCCGGGATGAAATAAACAGATTAGTTTCTGATGGCATTATCGAACCTTCAACATCCCCGTGGAGAGCACAAGTTCTCGTGGTATCGAATGAGAATCACAAGAAACGTATGGTTGTGGACTACAGCCAAACGGTCAACAAATTCACACTCTTAGACGCCTATCCTTTGCCGAAAATAGACCAAATGGCTGAAACCATTTCAAAATATCATATATTCAGCACTTTGGATCTCAAAAGCGCTTACCACCAAATACCTATCCAAGAACATGAAAAGGTATTTACTGCTTTCGAAGCGTGTGGACGCTTGTTTCAATTCCGTCGCATTCCCTTCGGAGTGACGAATGGTGTCTCATGTTTCCAAAGAACTATGGATCATATAATCGCACAGGAACATCTCACAGATACATTTGTCTATGTGGACAATGTGACAGTTTGCGGGAGAGATACGCTTGAACACGAAACAAATCTCAACAAATTTCTTAATGCCGCTAAAAAATATGGATTGACCTTAAATGAATCAAAGAGCATTTTCGCAGCTAAAGAAATTACTCTCCTTGGTTTTCAAATATCGAATGGAAAAATTAAACCTGATCCTGACCGATTAAAGCCTTTACAAGATCTCCCACCACCGTCGAATGTGCAATCGCAACAAAGAATTGTGGGATTTTTCGCTTATTATTCGCCGTGGATCTCCAACTTCTCCGATAAAATTCACTCACTCGTTCATAATCGAACTTTTCCTTTGCCCGTCTCTGTGAAACAAAATTTCGATGATCTTAAAAAAGAATTAGCCGTAGCAACTCTAGCTTCTATTCGTTGTGATATTCCGTTTGTCGTCGAAACTGATGCTTCGGACGTAGCTATTGCTGCCACTTTGAACCAAGATGGAAGACCCGTGGCGTTTTTCTCTCGGACGTTGACGCCATCTGAAAAACATCACTCAGCTGTTGAAAAAGAAGCCTATGCCGTGGTTGAAGCTATTCGAAAATGGAGGCATTTACTTTTGGGTAATCATTTCAAACTTGTCACTGATCAAAGATCTGTTTCCTTTATTTTTGGCAATCAAAATCGAGGAAGAGTGAAGAACGATAAAATTTTGCGCTGGAAAATGGAATTATCACCTTACAGCTTCGATGTTGTCTATAGACCCGGAAAAGATAACAAAGCAGCAGATGCACTAAGTCGATCCTGTTGTGGTGCGCTTCTAAATGGACTGGATTTAAAACAAATACATGATTCTCTTTGTCATCCTGGAATTTCTCGTATGCTCCACTTTGTGAAATCTCGTAATTTACCATATTCTATTGATGAAATTCGAAAAATGACCTTGAGTTGTGAAGTGTGCTCTGAAATCAAGCCCAGATTTCCTTCGGCAATTCAAGGCCAATTAATCAAAGCTACCCAACCGTTTGAGCGGTTATCTATGGATTTTAAAGGACCTCTTCCTTCATCAACTCGTAATCGTTATCTACTGACGGTCATCGATGAATATTCTCGATTTCCCTTTGCATTTGCATGTCCTGACCTTAGCAGTCACACCGTTATACTTCACCTGTGTCAAATATTCGCAATGTTTGGGATGCCTTCGTACATTCACTCAGACAGAGGTTCTTCCTTCATGTCGACCGAGGTACAAAATTTTCTTCGGGAAAAAGGTATAGCTTCGAGTAGAACGACTCCTTATAATCCCAAAGGAAATGGACAGGTAGAAAGAATGAATGGTACCTTATGGAAATCGATCCTTCTCGCTCTCAGATCAAAAAGGCTTTCAGTTGAAAACTGGGAATGCGTGCTGCTGGACGCATTACATTCAATCCGTTCATTATTGTGCACATCTACCAACGAAACCCCTCACGAGCGTCTTTTTCGACACAATAGAAGGTCGACTTTTGGTAACACACTCCCAACCTGGCTTACTGTTCCTGGCAAAGTTTTACTCAAGAAGAATGCTAGAGTTTCTAAATATGACCCCTCTGTGGAAGAAGTTGAACTAATTCATTGCAATCCTAACTATGCGCATGTTCGTTTTTCTGATGGAAGAGAAGATACAGTATCTATCCGTCAATTAGCCCCGAAAGGCTCCGACGCACTGATGAATGAAGCTGGAACTAATATGGGACTCCGTGAAAATGAACCGGTTGTTGCTGATGAACAAACCTCCTATAATGACGATACCGATAATGATAATGTTAAGGCAAATGGTGATCTGGTGCTCATTATATTCCTATCAGAGAATCTCGAAAACCTTATCAATCAACAACAACGTGTTCATCCTTATAACTTACGAAGTGGAAATGTTTAAATACTATGTTTTCTCAATCCTCTTTGAATTGTTACTATAACAGTCTTGTTCCGACTCTGACGCTACGCTACAAATCGCAGTGGAGGAGAATGATATGATTGTTTATTTGTACACACATTTATATTCACACCGTTCGTATACTAACATGTTTTGTTTCGTCTTTTAGCATGTATATCTGCATTATATGATGAATAAAGCCTAATATTTTAGGCAACTCTTTCTTCTGACTTTTCGACTCACTCTGCCCGTTTGCTGTGCTTGTTACTGTGATTCTACAAACAGATAAAATGTATCGTATTGATAAATGAGCTGAGCACTTCAAAAATAACTTTGCTTGGAAACCTGCGTCAGTTCCTTTTGCAGAAAGTGTGTCTGTGTCAACTGTGTGGAATTTGAATCACAAAAGACCATCAGAATTTGAAATATGAAATTAAAACCTATCGATTAAATTTTGCAATACTGCAGTCTTTTTTTTGCTTTCGAGCTTATTTAAGGATGGTGAAGATATAATTTCGGGAGCATTGACTAATATTTTTCATACTTTACGGAATGAGGGGAGCGTACCGCTTGCTGGGAATTAGTCAACCATCATTCCTACCTTAAAAGAACTATCATAATTTCTGTGATAACTATTGTGTTGTAAGCTGGACTCCAGTCGCATCTAGGTTTTATGCTTGGACTATTTTACAATCTATGCACTTCGCGTGAATTACGTATCAGGATAAAACAAGCCGGGTCCAGGCCTGGACGAGGTTGTATAGATAGTATTTTTCACTTAAGGCAAGTTCTTGAACAATGGAATGTATATCGCCATCTCACAATAACTGACTTTCTAATTTTAAATGACGCATTTTACTCAGTGGATCGCAATTTTTTATTCAATGTCCTGTTTAAATATGGTATGTCTAATAAATATGTAAATATACACGTTCTCTACAAAACACTTCTGGTCACGTTATGGTATAAAACGAATTAACATAACTGCCCAATTTCCTCGTTTTTTACTTTGTAATGGATGATGTTATGAGCAATAATCGCCTATATGCTCAGGATGCATTTGTTGAAGTCCACTGGCGTTAGGTTAATCGATCTTGATTATGCAGACGATACTGTATTATCATTCGACAACCAGGATTCTGCTCAGACCATCTTGAATAGATTATTTGTTATTATTTCGTCTTCCGATATGAAATTCGGGCAGCTAACTATAAGATACTTCTACGAGATAACGAACTCAACTCTGCGGATGTAGAATTAAGATCTGGACAAGCAGTATAATTAACATAATTATTGATTAAATTTCATCAGCGATTTATTTTTATCGATTTTGTATCAGCATATCTTATTGCTGAACCTGCCAGACGTTATGTCTGGAAATTTATATAGCTTTCTACTTAACAGCAGGTACTCTTTGTGTTATTATATATTTGCGTCTTTCAGTGAGTGATAATCTTGGTTCAGATTTTAGCATGGTCAATTTAATTTGCTTGTCCTTTGATGGCATTAACTTTAATCCACCCATTCCTTTATTATTTTTGCTTTTTTGCTCTCTTATGTATATGCAGCAATGCAGCGTTGTTTTTAAAATTCTGTTTACTTGCTGCTTGCAGTAATGATGATTTATTGTCACAGCATATCAATTCTATATAATTATTACAGTACATTGCATGCATTCATTGTTACATTGCAGTAAGCCCTTGGATCTGAACAGTATCAGTACTCATTGTTTTTCTATGGTTTCCTTTCTAGATGATGGAAGAACAAAACCAAAACCTAAGAAGGCTACTCCGATGGAAGTGGTTACAGAAAATTCTTGTCTCATTCGAGCAAACATTGGTAATAAGAAGCTGAGCACAGTGGTAAGTAAAGATAAAAAATTCTTTTAGATTTTACAATTCTGTGCTTTAATATATTTTAATATAGAAAGACAACATTTTTTATTATGAATATTTACACATTTTTTATATATTCAAGAGGAGATCAGACTTCCCCCCACAGTAGGCGTAAGAATAGACGGGATATATTTATATATAAGTACGACATCAAAGGATTATTTGAAGGCTATACATGAAATTTGGGAAGCCTTTGTGTTTTATGGCTAAGATTCTGATTGGGTACTATGCTGTATTGCCAATCGTTGAAGTTAATATGTGAATCCTGTGAATAGAGACATTATCAACTTTATATACTGTATTACATCAATTTTGTATACTGATGCTTTCATACATTTTAAAAATAAAGTTTTCAAATTATTTCATTCCTAAGTTATTATTTGTTTTCGTACGAAAAAATATGTAACATCTGTGACGAAGGGAAGTTGTGGATCTTGTGTTGATCAAAATCCTGTTTATGGCGCACATCCGAGACTAATGTTTGACTGGAAACATGCACTACTAAATCGCGTCGTTCCAAAGCATGATCAGGAGCGTGGAAATGAGTCCTATTCTTGAACACGAACTAGTATTTCAATTAAAAACTTGGCTGTGACTCAGTTACTCCATATAATTTGTAGTTTTCCTTTTGACAATCAGTGGGTTTCTAGTTCATCGTACGGACACGGTCATTTGTACATTTCAGTATTTATCGTAATGCAACCACTTTATCTCATATGATGCCTCTAGTTTTGGTTTTAATACGTAGTTAACTTGGTTTTATTGGAATGAAATCAAGCGTACTTAACGCGCGGTGCAAATTTTGTGCACTGATGAGAACGTTCACTACTGTCGTTTTTTACAGCTCACGATATACGAGACAGAAATTTCTGAATCTTAATATCTGAAAAGAATGGGTAACATCGCTTTCAGAGCTAACGTATGCCTGCATTGTAATTAGTGTTATGCTGAATTCAAGCGACGAGTTATTGCTATCTGCGGGGAGGATGATGAGATCTTGCAATCTGATTTTTTTACGCCAATTTAAATCTCTGTAGGCATTTGTTCCACAGAATATTTGAATTTCTTTGAAATTAAAAAACTTTAAATTCGAGCCTCGTATACAGGAATATTTTATTGTTCTCTAGTCATAAAGCGATGTTCCAACAAGGTTTGGTGTTAGATAATGTTTTTTCGGCAAACTAATATATATGTGATATTAGGTTTCGCGACTTCAGAGTCAACTCACCATATATATATATATATATATATATATATATATATATATATATATATATATATATATATATATATACCGAACCTGTATAGGTACTAAAACTATGCTTGTTGTTTTATTACCTGATACCACCAATATGGTTAGATTAATTTTTATGGTACATACACATTGGATTTCAAGTTATGCGAAAGTTCGCAAAATTGTGAATTACAAATATTTCTGAGCATCTGTTACTCTAGTAAATCTATGCACTCTGGCCTTGATCGATATCATCTTTTTCGCGGTAATTATGATATCATTAAATATTTAACAGTTAAATCCTTTTGGTTTTAGAGAATTAATATATATGCGGTTATGTTTTACGGACTTAGAAACAAATTAGTTAAATATGACCAGAAGGATAAACCAAAGTCAGCATGAACAGAAAGTATAATCTCTCAATGAGATGAAAAGCTCGCTATGTGATAATTTTGGAAAGGACAATATTGTTTCCTCCTAATAGTTCACCATTAAGGAAGAAACTAATGTGCACATGCTGCTTTCATGCTTGACTTTGGGTTATCATTCTGGTCCTAATTAAACTAATTTTTTTACTTGGTGCACATCACTTAATACATCTTTTTTAGTTCTTCGTAACAAACGGTATCTAAAAATTATTATCGCGAAATGTGATTATTGATATCGATCAAGGCCAGAGTGTATTGATTTACTGGCGTAACAGATGCTCACAAATAGTTGCATACTCAATTTTGTTGAACCTTAGCATATCTTTAAATTAATTGTGAGTATGTTGGCTTTGAAGTCACATTGTCGAAGACTTTATATGTTGTCAGCTCTACTACTCCAGGTTTATACATTCGTATGGAAAATTTTAGCGTCAAAATGTCCCACATTCCTCATCCAAATATATTGTGCGCATAGGGCATAATACTGGCTCTTACTGATGAGTCGCCAGCAAGCCCATAGCTAAGAAATTCCGGCCTGATGACCGGCGGGCCCAAGCTAGTCAACCCGGAAATGGTAGCATGAAACTTACCGCGTAAAAAAAGTGACGGCCATCATCGCTTTTCATGTGAAACTCTAGTTTGGCTTGACTACACCGTAACTTTTATTGTTAAATGTGTAGTGACGGAATGAGCGCAAACGTTTTAGACGTGAAGAGCAAGTTTCGGCTGCATAAGGAAACTTTGGCCACTAGCATCTTAGCTGATAGTGCTCATCAGCCCTGGTTGGCAGACAATATAGGAGAAGAAATCTCAGAATACCAACCATCACTAGGAATGGGCAACCTAGTGTTCTTTTACAGTCTACATATAACCATGCAAAATACAAATTACCATGATTACATACTGCATCGGCCGTCACGCAGTATTAATAGGATCGCCTTATCTGCTTAGCCGCGCAGGGTGGATAAGCGAAATCGGGATACTGCTGGCAACTTTGTTTCTGATTCAGCCTCATTTCCTTCCCCTTCCTCTTCTCAATCTAACAATAACGCTCTTTTATATAACATGCATATGGTCGGTGTAGAGCATATCACTGAGCCCAATATCAGGTTGCTAATCATCGAAAATAGTTCTAGTAGAATATCATTCATTAAATCTAGGTTAGGTTTTAACGCAGGCGCATTAAATATATGCGAACATTAAAACAACTTGGACAATGAAAAGCTCTTGAGACGTACGTTGGATAAATTAGAAATCGCATATCTGAAACCAGTTATCTCAAGCCGGCAAATGGGGCGCTGGTATTGTCCTTAGTGCACAAGCTGAAGTTTGCTTAATTGATTTGATCACTTTAAGTAGTCGGCTGTTTGCGGCACGTTTAAATATATGTAATAAAATCAATGAAAAAACCCGTTCTCAACATTGCCTCTTCGTTGTATCTGCATATGCTCCTACCAATTGCAGCACAGACGAAAGCAAGGACGCTTTTTACTCCGAACGAAGCTCCTTACTAAGTAGAGCACGAAGTTCAGATATAGTCTTGTTTATGGGTGACATAAATGCTCATGTTTGGCGCTTAATTAACGCTGAATTTCATTTAATTAGAAGATACACTAAGCTCGACGCGCAACGGCAATGGTGAACGTCCTTTGGATAGCTGTGCAGAATATAGTTTATATTTAAGTGGTACAAACTTCAGACATAGTTTTGGGCGTTGCGCTACATGGCGTCCTCCAACGCTCGGACAACGGTGAAATCAACTATATCATGTACCAATTAGCTATAAATAGCGTGGTTGCATCCAGGATTGTCGTTCTTTTTGAAATACCTATGTCGACTCGGACCATGCACTCATCTGTCGTAGATTTTCACTAAACTTTTTCGGGAAAATAAATAAGAATAAACCCCAAATTGATATAGGCAAACTTGAACAACTGTCCTTCCGACAACAAATATGAAAATATTTTAAAGTACAAGCGAACTGGTCCTTACTCTGGTCTAAGATAAGTTTCACTCTGCACAATGCAGGTACTGCTGTGTGTGGTACTGTAGGTACCCGTAGCAATAATCATTGGCTCTAAAATCTATGGAGATTCTCGAAACAAGGCGCCAAATTGAACCTGGCTCGGCTTATTATAATACTCGTCGCAATATAAGACGCCAACTTTAGCGCAGTATAAAAGTCGATCTCGAAACTTTTTAGACAAGAAAGGCTGAAAAAATGGAAGAAGCATTCGCGTCAGGTAATAGTCGCTGTTTTTTCTAACTTATTCACGCAACAGGTCCGAGAACATTAAGGGTTAGAGAAACTATAAAAGATAGTAACAAACATTTAATAACTGATAAAATAAGTCGTCAGTTCCAATCCCCGAGAGCATGCCTGCATCAACAGTGTGGAATGTTAGGATTAGCAGACGTTATTCCGTATTTCGGTACGTAATTCGCACCCCTTAAATATAAGATACTTTTACAGGATCACCAAACACTCACTGCAACTCTGCGACTGCAAAATGAAGATCTAGACATAGTTGACAGGTTTACATATATTGGGAGCTCTATCAATAACTTTCGTAATATGTCCAACAAGATGAGAATAAGAATCGCGAAAGCTAGAGTAGCTTTCTCGAACCTTCGTCATTTATGGAGAAACGCGAATATTTCATTTTGCCTTAAAAGTCGTGTTTACAATGCATCTGTACGCGCAGTTTTACTTCACGCTAGTGAAACTTGGCCTCTTAGAGTTGATGATTTTAGACGCTTACAGGCACTCGATCATCGTTGTTTGAGAAGTATAGCACATGTTGGTTACCAACACCGAATAACTAACGTTGACATCCGTAGACGTATTTGGGATCTGCCAATAAGTGCTCCTCGTTATAAAAACAAATAAAGCTCCAACTTCGTTGGCTTGATCACGTTTTGCTTAGTCCCATAATTCGATTGCCCAGTAGAGCACGGTTCTCTCATCCAGGACAAGATTGGCGTAAGGAACGAGGTGGGCAGATTTTGACGTGGTAGAAACATTTGAAGTCATTTACATCCAAAGGGAGTAGTATAGTATCCACTCGTCTGCCAGGACGGGGTCCTCGTGTGCATCATAGTTCTTGGTTAGAAACCCTTAGCGATATGGCATCGAATCGAGCTCAGTGGCGATCTTGTTGGAGATGTCTAGTAAAATCATTTTCGTAACCTTCTTTTCTTAGTAGCGCCACGTTCGCTGCGAGGTTTTTTTGTTTATGATGTGATACAGTGAAAGCCTCAAGTAAGCTGTATTGCTGATTTTGCCTTGCCCGAATGCTAACCTGGCCATAATGGTGTTGTGGAGAGGTTTAGTTTGCCTCATTTCTGTGATTTATCCTAATAAATTTCTTCATAGAAGCAAAGTATTCCTTCTCTCTCTGCCCCTCTCTCTCTCGTAAATCTCTAATAATTTGTCTAAATTCACTTATATACTTTTTTCACTCCTTATGCTTATATGGCAGTGAAACATTAGTCACTTTTGACTTTTGTATGGCTGGACATGATGATGATGATGATACTGCTGCTTCTGCTGCTGCTGCTGCTGATGATGATGATGATGATGATAATGATTATGATGATGATGATGATGATGATGATGTTGATGATGATGATGACTTGCCATAATTCTAACTTGGCCATAATGTTGTGGAGAGGTTTAGTTTGCCTCATTTCTGTGAGTTATCCTGATAAATTTACTCATAGTAACTAGGTATTCTTTCTCACTAATAATTTGTCTAAAATATTATTTATGTTGTAGATTTGACCGCATTTTTCTTGTGCGGGACAATTGATAGCACTCTTAGGTCGGTAAAATCTTGAATTTTCATCATTTTCAGGTGATGTAATTTTTGGCCTCAGTTGATGGCTTCTCGCTTGTCCCTTCTTTTTTAAGCCTTCCATTAGCTGATTGTCTGAAAATGACGTAGGAACAAGATTTTCCATTGTTCTTTCACCTAATTTTCGAGACCGAATTTCCAGGCTCTTCTTCAGGGTTGACACAATACGCACAGGAGTAAAACACAACTTGTGGGAAATGTGGTATCCTCATTCAAGACAGATATATTTCTAATAATTCTAAATCCAAATGTATTTTTCTAATTGTCTTCCTAATATCCGGTCTTCATACCTAGTCTCTAATACTCAAATGTATACAAAAAACTTAGCCTTGTCCCCCTCCGCGCACACAACCACCTATAAACATGTGTATTTTACTAAAGTGACATTTTATTGAATAACTATAAGCACACCTAATGGATTGACATACACGCCAATCCATGATGTTTATATTTAATTTCTGTTCCGGACGCATAGAAAGATCAACAAAATTTTGATTTCAATCCTGCAGTAATCCTCACATGCCCCCAGTTTACCTAATCCCATCCAGCTTGCAATCGGTTATAGACCGAGAGAGAGGTTAATAAAACTTGTTGAAAGAATGTATAGTATTATTATCGTTTTGGACCGAATACGGAGTCTACACTAACTAAATCGCCTCTCAACCAAATACACAATAATACTCATATCCTGTATAAATTAGTTTCTTCATCAAAATATCTGTGTCGAAATCATGTATATATGTATATAATAAATTAGTATTATTTTATATATATATATATATATTTAAATTTTATTTACTTAATTATAATTATATATATATATATATACAAGGCTAAGTTTTTGTATACATTTGAGTATTAGAGACTAGGTATGAAGACCGGATATTAGGAAGACAATTAAAAATACATTATGAATTAAAATAAATATAAATATATCTGTCTTGAATGAGGATACCACATTTGCCACAAGTTGTGTTTTACTCCGGTGCGTATTAAGTCAACCCTGAAGATGAGCCTGGAAATTCGGGCTCGAAAATTTGGTGAAAGAACAATGGAAAATCTTGTTCCAACGTCATTTTCAGACAATCAGCTAATTGAAGGCTTAAAGAAGGGACAAGTGAGAACCCATCAACTGAGGCCAAAAATTACATCATCTGAAGATGGAAAAAGTTCAAGATTTTACCGACCTATGAGTGCTACCAATTGTCCCGCACAAGAAAAATGCGGTCAAATCTACAATAATAATGCTAGTAATAACTTAAACAAAACCATATAGAGGAGAAAGGTTTAATAATTTTTGTAGAGATGGAGTGACATACCTAGACAAAACAGAAATGACAAGCTATCTACACAACTCATAAAATAGGCTAAATAAAGAACAAGGCAAGGCCACAGCGGCATATTAATAATGTTAGAGAAAAAAGGACAACGAAGAAAATGACTACTAGAAATTTGAAACAAGTTTGCCACAGGACAGGATTTTAAGCAAAATCACGCAGATATTGCAACATGAGGATCTCATAAGTGTAGACATTCTGATCATAAGCGGAATAGTTTGACTGTAGTTAATTTCAATTAGTTTTTTAAAGCAAAAACTTGTCCTCAGTATGACTTACGAGGAACGAGCGCTAGCTGAAAAAATAGCGCTACTCTGCAACCAGTCAAAAATCATACGTAAAACTTGACCAAGGTAGCTCAATTTATGTAGTCATATAAACTTGTCTAACAACCAAAGTACATTGATGAACACAAAAATAAGTCTGGATTTCAAATTTGTTTTTGCATTGTTGATAGCAAATGCCCGTAAGTAAGAAATGATACTCGAAAGGCCCAAATCACACTAGTGTATAGAACGGCTACATGTACAAATGAGCTGTAAACATGACTTTTAACGCAAATAAAGGTATCATTTCTCCGTAAATAGCGAAGGTTTTAAATGGATACTCTGGATTATTCGATTCTCAAATTCACTTCGACTATCATATTGCTTCAGTGGCAGATGCAACTATTAATATATGTGAAGCTGTCAACTTCGTACAACTCATCGTATTTGTACGTGATCCTATGGTAGTCCTTCACATTTCGAGGCTGCTATTTGTCTAACTAAAGACGAAATTATGAATGATAATCTATTTACGGAAGCCTGGAAAGTATCGTTTGCGCAGTCACGGTTGACTAATCTACCGCCTGAAAGAACTTCGATGCATTGATTCTGAATGTATATAAAAATATAGTTCATAATATCATCTACTACAAAGTTGAATAACAATGTAGAGGGTGAACATCTGTATCGGACGTGATTGCTGATGGTAAAATTGTGCTATAATTTATTGTAGATCTAGACGCGTTCATAAGTGTTTGTGTAATTAATTATAATATACATAAATGTAACGAACATAACATTTTGGGATAGAATATTTGGTAGCTCGTTCCACTCCACTGAATAAAATGCATCAACGAAGTCAAAAAATATGGCTAGTATGGAACGGCTATATACATGTTGCTACTCAAGTTAATGCCTTAAGATAAAAGTATAATCTATTCAAACTCATTTTGATCGATAGTCAGCTTGTTCATCTCAAATACGATTCACAAGAAGCGCGGAGGCAACGTAAATTAATGGGAGCGAATAACACAAATACAACTGTA
Source organism: Eudiplozoon nipponicum (assembly GCA_029291075.1). Taxonomy (NCBI): domain Eukaryota; kingdom Metazoa; phylum Platyhelminthes; class Monogenea; order Mazocraeidea; family Diplozoidae; genus Eudiplozoon; species Eudiplozoon nipponicum. Next base: position 71,560 of record JAQBSW010001715.1, on the reverse strand, counting down.
CGTGGTAAATTCTGACAGTACGTGATGAGTTCCCAATAAGGACGAAACTGGTCTACTGGATGAATTGCTTTTTATACACTATACAATGCTTCGTTTATATTGCTTAGATCAAGATCGAAACCGTGATTATAGTGATAAATAGAAGCTACCAAAAATTGTTCGACTAATAAGGATATAAACATAGACGTAGGACTTGCAAAGAGAGATCCAGGAGAGCTCGGAGCTGAAACTGCTAGTAAACCACATTGCATCAGCGTACCAATCGAGGATCGGCAAAGAAATCTACTAGCAAAATGTGTGCAAGGTTATAACAATTTACTTCGATACTAAGGAGATAGCATCAACAGTCGCGTCACGTATAGTTTTCCTTTGAAGCTTTAGCGTGTTAACATTATTATGTTAAGCAAAATTACTTTACTTGAGAATAAAAAAATCTTTACAAAAGCGTATTTTGCCAACAGACAAAATTTCTCTTAACAGCCGAAAGTTGGCTACTGTGTCTGCTCCACTACACAATCAACACTGCAGGTATCATGTAAAAACTCGAGGATTTTTTATCGGACGAGATAGTTGTATCTGCTGCGTATCCTCCGTCACGCAAGCAGCCTGTTTATCAAGGTCAGTGTCACCGCATGGAATAAATTTAAATATTATATCCAACCATATTCTGAAACAAGGATAAAACAATAAAAAAGCTTGACACGACTTTTAAAAAGCACGAACCGTTTAAAATTCATTATTATTATTATTATTATTATTATAATTATTATTATTATTATTATTATTATTATGTGCAAATCTATAAAATTTACGACAAATTATTAAAACACTTAAAAAATGGACATGTAAAAATTTGGTTTTAAGATTAAAAAAAATAATAACTTTAAAATTTATGCTCTCTTAATTTACTAAATGTTCGAGATGAGTATTGAAATGCTAATAGACTTTCCGCATTGAAGGATATCATTATCTATGGAGACACACGTAACAAGTCAGTCCTAATACAAAGCTAGTTGTTAGAACAGCAAAACCCCAGCAAGCTATAAAAATGTTTCAGATTGAACATCTTTTAAAATAGATATTCATAATGAAAAAGCTGTGCAAAAATGACTAACCGAGTTTTTCACTTCAACAAAATTTTTTCTTGGTTTTGCCTCCAAGCATTTGACAAATTTTTTGATCTCGTTACGACTCCACTTGTCTGAAATGGGAAAATAATTTGGTAGATCGTCCGTAGCATTAACACAGTTGTAGCCATGGTAGTGTAACAGATTAAGCGCATTTTCCAAAGAATATTTGTAACTATTCATGGCCAACGTCAAATATGCTTCAATATTATCCGTACACGGATCTCGAGAGGGACACCAGACGTTCACTTCAAGTTTTGAAGACAGCGTTATCTCTTCCTCGGACATACTCGGCTGGCAGGCAGGAATATCTGCTTGAAATGAGGGGCCAACTCGTGAGCAAACATCCTCCTCTGTGAATAGAAGAAAAAAAATTAAACGCAACATTATACAACTGCAAACAGGGTATGCATAACAACAAAATACATGAGTATAAGGCTGCTCAAAAGATAGTAGAGAAGATGCAATACCATACTAGAGATGCTGACGTAAGAGGCGTTATTACTGACACAGCATCAAAGATATTGTTTTAAAAACTGAGCTGGGAATTTTTTTATTTCTGAGTATTAAAATGTAAAGATGGACAGGAGTATAATAAATTTTACACAGAAACGTAGATTAAAATATACTGCACATGGGACGCTAACACAGTCTGGTGCCATATGAACGAAAAATCATGGCTTTGTAAACTAAGAATTGGCAGACCACCTTGCTTATGCTAGCAAAAATTAGGCTCCGATACTGAGTCACCGATGTCTGTCGGCCTTTCTTCTCGTACTCCAGAGAGCTATTGCATACTAGGACGGTAGACCATGACGACAACCTGCAGAATCAATTGGAACATGATAGTTTATTCTAATTCGTTAATTTTTCACGTATATTAATGACAGGATTTGAGGAAACTCGATCGGTAGCGTTGGCTAGAGCTTACCGGCAAAAATACTGTGATTAGTCAACAAAATTCAATATGCGATAATTTATTGTATTTATTTAGTATTTAATAACCATGTTTACACATAGATAAGTTGCAAAAAATAGTATCAGATCTGCGTGGAATCGATTTACTTTAATGCACGAATAATTCAACACGAATGAAAGTGACGACACTTGAGACAGGCAAATTTCTACAACTGAAAATTTAGCAGATTTATCTAAAAGTACGTTAACAAATTTAATGAAGATTAAGTTTAATAAAGATTTCAAAGCCACGTGTAAATTTTTTGTAAAAAAATGACGTTTTCTTAATGTGATTGCATGCAGAATTTCTCAACATCAGATGTTTTATGCAAACATTACTGCGTCACCACTAAAAATGCCATGAATGCAAATATATCAGTAAAGTATATAAAAGTCCCACATTGTTTAATCAATTATATAGTTAACGCGGGGCGTATCGTCAAAGCCCTCTGACCAATTCAGTAAACACTAAATTTTCTGTATGCCCAGGACTGGATTGAACAAGTTTTCCTTAAAAAGGCTAAATATTTGATAAACTAATTCAACTTCATCCTCCAAAAAAACAGACTAGCATACGGTACAAAAAGAGGAAATATTTTAAAATATTTAACGTTAAATACAATTTTTTTAAAAAATATGCCATATATTAAGCGATAGTAATCAAGAAACGGCGCTCTAAAACATAAATAATCAATCAAATGACCACGCTTACGAAGTTGCTACAATCCAAATATTGTGTCAAGGTTTCGTTTATGACACTCAATACTCTTCTGGAAAGCATCCCTTATAGCCTCCGACGACCAGTCGTGTAAGCAGAATAGACAAAGGCGTTTTCTGGTGCCAATTAAAGATACATATACTGTGCAGATTCTACTTGTTTGGTTTTTGTAACGGACCATTGAAAGACAGTGAATAAAAATTATTGATGCACACTAAGAATCGACAATCTGGAATTCTTTTTCAGCCCACAGAAAATCATTATTAATACATCGAATATTAATACCTTACTGACTTGGCCGGCGCAAGATATAATAGGGATCGTCCTATCCACTGAATCTAGTAGGGTAACTAAGAGAAAACAAGATACAACAAGTGAGCCAGAAATTTAAAACAACACAGACAGGGTATTGATCGAAAAAAGTAGTGAGGACCAAATTCATGAGATGCGCTACCGGTACCAGCGGTCCAACATCATTGCATTTGTAGACTAATAAGACGTCTCTGATTTTGTCGCGCTAGGCCTTATGCCGAGCTATGTTTGAAGCCAGTATCGAGCAGCATAGTGTGTTTGTTTGAGGCCTTTTATAATGAGTCAACAGCATTAATTTCAGTCAAATACCCTTATGAGACGGTGTAAAGCCGTACGACTTGAAAAAGTTTGGTTTGGGTAATTTTTAACGGGAGCCTAAGATTATCCTGAACGTCAACTTCCCAAAATCTCTGGAGACACCAAAGTGATCGGTTCCTACAAAAATTTCTAGATGTATTAGCCTTTTTTCTATTCCATCTATAAAATTATGCAAGCCCCTTCGGAATTTCTGGTTAATTTCACTAAACCTTAAGTTCAAGATTTGCTATTTAAGAATTCCATCGGCCTTGGTTATGTTGAAACTCGGGGGTGGACCAACAATATCTACCAACGCATAGACAGCCTCTTAAATCGACGTATTTGCTTAGTTTAGTTTGGACGTTATCTCTCCACGAGTTGGCTGTAGTAAAAAATCTTTTAGATACGTCATATTTTTTTCTTTCCAAATTATCAGAAATTATTATAAATGCAATTAGTATATAAATATATTTTGACTTAATGCCATTAGATATAAAGTGAAAATGCCATACAACAGTACAAGAATAAATTAAAGTTTTTGAAATTAATAGACTAAAACCGAATATTGCAAATCCATAAAGCATTAAATGAAACAATGCTTAAGAACACGCGACCTAAATCTCATTTAAAACCTACACATAACTATGAATTTCATAGGTGCAGCAACGAAGCACCAGTGCTTCACGTTGATATAATGTTGTGTGGTAGAATTGTGCCTATAAGACAAAATTAGAAATGCCGCTCAAATGAACTCAGCATACAATTAAATTGATGTAATTTTAACCACCAGTGTTTATTGTGTAATTAGAGTAAGATACAGACTAATTAATATAATGAAATGAGGAAAAGCAGTATCGGGTTATGATAGCGGCAATCTAAATACTTCAACGCTCTGACTGAAAACTGAGCTGGATGCACAAGCAGCCTTTAGATTCAGCTTCCGAACTACTGCAATAAATTCAGATACACATATAAACGGAGATCTGGATCTTCCACACAAAGGATTTAGAAGAGCCTATGCCAATTATGCAGAATTATCAGGTCTCTAAGCAGGACTTCTTATGCCACTAGACTTCCACCGCGTTATCTCACACAAGCGTGTTTTAATAAGGTTACGACGTAGCAAGATCAAATGACCAATATTGTGAACAATAAATGACGAGCACGAGGTTGTCTGTTTATCTATTTTGCGGTAGCATTCAGCCATAAGTTTCCTTGATGGACTGACGAGCAGGATGTATAAGTGGTCTTTTGAAGAAAGGCCACAACCAATGCAAAATGTGTTCCAAAACAAAGTTCTACGGTATGGAAAACCAAAGAGTGACCGAACAGAACTGGTCGGCTAGTAAATTCTGCTCATCTAAAATTCTCTTCAAAGCTTAGCTTATAATAATATAAATAAAATCGAAAGAAAATATAAATTTGCAACGCTTTTCAAATGTTGGCAATTGGTCTGTTATCCTCCAAGTCTCTGAAACATAAATGATGACCAATTGTATACTTACCTGAGCAACATAGACTTCGAATTAAGTGAATTAAAGGGGCGATGCCAGATTCCGAAGTAGACGTGACCAGGTTCGAGCCCTGTCCGCGGAAATTCTGGACAGTGCGTGATGAGTTTCCAATGAGGACGAAACAGGTCTACTGGATGAATTGCAACTTTCACACTATAAAAAACAGTTTATACTGACAAATGTATGTAAATAATGGGTCAGGTGTTTATATCAAGATACGATCCTTGATTAAAACTAATCTGATAATTCGTTTCTAATAGTTTATCATCCAAAATCTCTGCCTTAAATCTATTAGCAAAATTAAGCCATCTTCGATTTACATCAATTATGTGGCCGACAGCAAAAACTTGGCAAAGAATACAACCTCGTCTTAGTTCTGTAATGCTGCTACCATGTGGGTTTCCCTGTATAATTTTATAGGCAAGACTAAACCTAAAGCTAAACGACCATTGAATGCGCAGATGATGATAACAATTAGTTAAATCAAGACTGCGAACTTTATGTAAACACCTGTCCAATTAAGTATATATTTGTCAGTATAGTGTGGAAAATGTAATTTATCCATTAAATCGGTTTCAATTTTATTGTCCGCGGCAAATACTGGACAGTGCGTGAAGTGTTCTTAATACTAACAAAACCGATCAACTGGATTAATGGCCTTCTCTACACTATACAATACTTAGTTTATACTGATAAGTATATATGTAAAGGGATTGGTGTTTATATCAGGCTCGCACCCTTGATTGAAATCAATAATAAACCAATCAGTTAACTCTGCTAACAAAGGGGGATAATAAGAGGACTCTATTAGAAATCTGCATCAAGGCCACTCAGCACGATTTGATATCTTATTGTGAATGCTTTACGACAAGAACAAAGATAAGAACGTGGACTATATCATGGTAGACGAAAGGGCATTAGGCTATGCATTTATTTGTCATTGACTTCAATGTTTTGCCATTCAAAGTCTGCTCTCAATGAGTATTGCGTCAATCTGGATAACGCTAAGAGAACAGTGCGCTACCGAGAAATTAAACAATGGGTATACATAAATATGACAGAGCCAGCGCAAAGAATAATATAACAGTAAAGCACTAAACATTATTGCAGTCTGTGATGATGAAACAGATGGTGATGGTTAGAAAGTCTGTGCGATTTGACTTCGAATTGTGCTCAATGGTGATATTGTTGCAGATTTATAATAGAATCGTCTTCTTCCTAGTCGCTTTGTCCTTCTTTGGCACAGTTAACTGCAATGTGGGATGTGCTATAAAGCGATATGTAATCCACATAGAACTAGTGTTGCTGATATTGCTTTAACTTGAAGTTAATCTTGCTAAGGTTATGCATTGAGCCAAATTCATCCCTTCCTAAATTATTATTCTTTCCATCTTAAAGAGTTCTAACAAACGTAGTATTTTTATGGCTATGCGGTAGTGGAGCCTAAGCTTTCGAATGCTGACGTTTTGCTGCTGTTGATGACCAAATATAAGCATATACTACAAGTTTTATCGCATACAGAATGACTGCTATTTTCAAAACGGGCTTAATAGTCATTTCATCCAAAGCACCGTATACGGTATACACATCCTGTAGAGAATCAAATACTATTTTCGTCTGGCACGCAAGCAATAAAACATTTCAAACACAACCATGTGTAATAAGCGCCAAGCTTATATATAGTTATGCCATAAGGTGCAGTGCAATAAATACCGATAACGATTTTCTTAATAAAATGCGACAGGAATTTCACATCGATGAATGGTCGCTTAGTGGAGGTCAGGTAGTAGAAGTTACTTTATTTTAATAACTCAAAGTGCTCCACTGACATAAATCTTAACCAAAGTAAGCAGACATAATGACTTTAATCTGCCTTGAAATTTGAAACGGCACTGGGTGATTACCAATGCTTTGCAGCAGAGAGGACCGAAAATATTCTTAAATATAATATATTTGTCAAAATTAACAGGTGATATCAATGTTATCTCCATAATTTTCCTAATAATATTGTTCAATACATTATGTCTATAAATCTCAACAGAAGCTGACAACGCATTTTGCACACCGGATTTAAATGCAGTTATTTGGTCTACAGCGAAAAGGACAGTGAACAATTAAAATCGTGGTCATAATTTGAAAGTGCAATGGAGTATAGTAATTTGTTTAATATACATCAAATCCGATTGGAACTTTTGCTCAACTAGTCTTGTTTACTACACACGAAACTTACCCACTACTTTGAAGATAATGCATTTGCAAAATTTGATTTTGTACAAAGCATGCTACAGAGTGGACAATCATCTCCCACTATACAAGATATTGGAATAGGAACAATGGTATAACACTGGCCTATATACATTGGACACGACCCAACGACGAATGGCCAAATGCCGCTCATGATTCCGCAAAATAAACTTCAACGCTGGCAGATTATGTCTAAATGAGAGATTGAAAATATTGATATTAATATGACAGCGATATTCGGACAGGATCCAACCGCCTACAGAAGGAAAGTGAAATAAATGGCCATTAAAAAGGCGACTGATACATTAAGTAGAACCCCGTTCAACATGGCAAAATTAATAAGTCATTTCAAATTGACGTTTTTGGCCTCAAGAGCTCTGGAGATCTGGTACTACCAGTCCCTTATTCTATAAGGGTATTGTGAAACGCGGTAATGAGATCAACGTTGCTAATAATTAGGTCCAGTCATGGAAACTATTAACTAAATTTTCGGCAGTAATAACAATTCATCACGTAGGAGTAGTGTTTTTGCGCACCTGGATTAATTGAAATTACCTGATCTGCGTTTTGACTAACGCAGCTTTCATTGTTCCAGTAAATTTCTTTTTTCATATTTCGATCTACATTACCGTAGATCGAAATATTATGAAAAAAGAAATTTACTGGAACAATGAAAGCTGCGTTTGTCAAAACGCAGATCAGGTAAATTCATCACGTACTCTAAAGAACAGGAAGCGCAAGCGGACATGCAAGACTGTTCATGCATAGGCTTCGATTTCCAGGGCTGTCAAAGTAATGTCAGCTAATCAATCATTCCCGGCTTGACGACCGGCGGGCACTAGTTCGTCAGCTCGATAATAGTAGAATTACCCTTTCCGGGTCTAATGGGACAGAACCATCAATCTGTTTCATGTCAAGCATCTAGTTCGTTTTGGCTAACTGACAAATGCGTAGTAACGTAGCAAGTTTCGGCTTCTGAAGTAAACTGTGGGCACTGAGACATGGGAAGCTATTTCTTGCCAGCCTTGGTTGGCAGACTATTCAAGAGAAGGAAATATGTGAATGCAAATGATTTCAACTAGGAATGATTGACGTAGAACTCTACGTTACAAACAAAACCAAACCTCACAGCTAACTCTTCGCAACTAAGAAACGAAAGTTAAGAAGATTATTCTACTGGAAATCTGTAATAAGCTCGAACCGATGCCATACCGCGCAGAGATCCCAACCAGGAACTATGATACGCACATTGATTTCATCCTGGCAGATGAGTGGGTCCCATACTACCCAGTTAGGATGTAATTGACTTTAACTGTTGTCAAAATCTGTCCACCTCGTTTCTTACACCATTCAGGCGCTGGATGACAGAATAATGCTCTACTTCGCCATCGATATGATGGCATATGCAAAACACAAACGACCCAACACAGTTAATGGAAACTTACCTGTTTTCTAACGAGAAGCACTGTTCGCCAATCCAAACATGCGTCTACGAATACCAGCGTTGGTTATTTGTTGTTGGTAATCTACATGTGCTATCCTTTTCAAACAATATTGGTCGATTTCCCGTAATCGTCTAAAATCATAAACTCTAAAAAGCCGTCTCACTAGCGTATAATAAGCTTGCATGTTCAGATGCATTGTCAACAAAAAATTAAAGGTAAAGTGAAATCCTCGCGTTTCCCAATAAATGGCGAAAGTTGGAGAAAACTACTTTAGCATTCGTGATTCTCATACTCTCTCGTTAGAAATGTTGTCTGAGTTATTGATAGAGATGAACTTTTTGCTTTAATTAGTAAAGAGCTTATGTCGGAGTAAAACGTAACCTTGCTGTTGTATGGGCTGCAATTGGTGGGAGCATATGCAGATACAACAAAAAGGCGACGCGGATTAAAGTTTCTGACATTAATTTTATTAGATGCATTTGAGCGTGCCCACAAAGTCAATTGGTTACAGGAATCAGTTAAACAAGCTTCAGATCGTGAACAATTGACAACACCGACGCTCCATTTACCAGATTGAGAAAACTCTGTGGAACCAGAGGCTCGAAGCCAATAACGCGTATATAAGGATGGTTCACAAAGTTCTATAATGCACGTTGGATCCTGTATCCTGGTTTCAGTTACGCAACATATATCGATGTCTAATGTATCCAACGTATATGCAAGAGTTCCTTGTTGTCCAATTTGTTTTAATTTTCGCACAATAAACGCGCCGGCGTTAAAACCTAACGTAGTTTCAATAAATAGTAGGTTACTTGAATTATTTTTCGATATATTACTCAGTGATATGATCAACATTTACCATATTCATAACCTCTAAAAGAGTTTTTAGATTGAGAAGAGAAGGGAAAAAAGCAAAACTGGAGATGAAGGTGCCTGCAGTAGCCTGATTTCAATTATAAATCCGACATGACTAAGCAGAGAAGGCCAAATTCTTTATCCTGCGCGACGGCTGATCCAGTAGAGATTCATTATAGTTCGCATAGTTAATGGATATATTTTTGCGGTAAGCAAACACTACGTCGCCTATTCCCAATGGGAATGGTTTGTATACTAAGTATTCTTTCGAGGAAAGTCTGCGAATCAATCCTGATATGCACTATCTGCTCAGATACCAATAGCCAGTGTCCTTCAGCAGCCGAAATCTACACTTCGCGTCTAGCACGCTTGTCCACCTACCCGTTTAACAATATGTCAATGCTTAATTAGACCGAACTCGAGGCTTCACATGAAATGAAATAATGGCTGTATCCCATTAGACACGGTAAGGTACATGCTACTATTCCCTGGCTGATTAGCTTGTGCTCGTCGGTTCTCCAGCCGGAAATGTCTGTGACTATTGGCCATTTCTTACTATATGAAATAAGGAGATGGCGTCGGTGGCTTGGTGTTGACCAATATTTTCATCTTTGTAAAAGGAAATTGTAATTCAAGATAATTATCGTGGTATAAGTTTGACTCGTGATATGATTGTTTATTTGTACACACATTTATATTCACACCGTTCGTATACTAACATGTTTTGTTTTGTCTTTTAGCATGTATATCTGCATTATATGATGAATAAAGCCTAATATTTTAGGCAACTCTTTCTTCTGACTTGTCTAATCATTCTGCCCGTTTTCTGTGCTTGTTACTGTGATTCAGAACAATTTATTCATCATATAACCCAATCATGGAACGCCTACTCAGACCAGAAAGATTTGATGTTGAACCTAGTGCACCAGATGCAGCAAAACAATGGAATCATTGGTATCGTACATTCTGTGGCCTCCTAAAAGCAGTCGAATCCATGAATCCGGATAAATTAGACACTCTTATTTCCTACGTCTCTCCTAACGTATATGAACACATCGTTGAACTGTGATACGTATGATAATGCTATCAAAACTACTAATGAATCTCTATGTCAGACCGAAAAATGAAGTCTTTGTTCGTCATATACTCGCGACTACTAAACAAGAAAATGGACAAACATTGGATCAATTTGTTCAGATTCTGAAATCGTTAGCTAGGGAATGCAATTTCAAACCAACTACGGCCGAGGAAAATCGAGACGATGCTCTGCGCGATGCCTTCATTAATGGAATCAGTCCAATTCAATCAAACAACGTCTCTTAGAACACAACTCACTTAATTTTCAAGCGGCTTTTGATCAAGCACGTGGTCTCGAAATGGCGGAAAAGCAATCATTATCATATCAAAACTGTTTGAATTCTGCACACACTGCAACGGTTCAGCCACTCTGTCCTTCATCAACCTCCGATAAATCTACAGATAATCTTGTTGCTGCTGTTAAAAAAATGTGACTTTATGTGGAGTACGATTATCATTTAAGATGGAAATGTCCGGCCAGAAACGCCTTTACTGTAAAAGTTGTGGAAACAAGGACACTTTTAAAAGGTATGTCGCTCTAAGAATCACCGCCCAGTGGTTTCGACGCTTCATCCTACCATATCTGCAACGATTGTCTCACCAAATGTGTAATAAATCTAGAAGTCAATAACATAAATTGTCATGCTCTCGTTGATACAGGCAGTTCCTGTAGTTATGTTTCAGAAGTCTTCGTTTTGAAAAATAATTGGAAAATTCACTCCCTCTCAAGAAACAATAACCATGGCGTCTAGCTCATTTTCGAGTCATACCAAAGGTCATTGTTTTGTGTCGATTCAATACAAATCATGTGTTTATCAAAATATCAAGCTATCTATACTTTCTGATCTTTGTACTGACGTACTCCTCGGTCATGACTTCCTTGGATTGCATAAAAGTGTAAATATCTCTTTTGGTGGTCATAAATCGTCATTCACCGTCTGTTTACTGAAACCTGCATCTGTTACGTCCCCGCCTCTTTTCCACCATTTAACTGCTAACTGGAGGCCTATTGCTACGAAATCAAGAAGGTACAATCGAATGGATGAAATATTTATCCGGGATGAAATAAACAGATTAGTTTCTGATGGCATTATCGAACCTTCAACATCCCCGTGGAGAGCACAAGTTCTCGTGGTATCGAATGAGAATCACAAGAAACGTATGGTTGTGGACTACAGCCAAACGGTCAACAAATTCACACTCTTAGACGCCTATCATTTGCCGAAAATAGACCAAATGGCTGAAACCATTTCAAAATATCATATATTCAGCACTTTGGATCTCAAAAGCGCTTACCACCAGATACCCATCCAAGAACATGAAAAGGTATTTACTGCTTTCGAAGCGTGTGGACGCTTGTTTCAATTCCGTCGCATTCCCTTCGGAGTGACGAATGGTGTCTCATGTTTCCAAAGAACTATGGATCATATAATCGCACAGGAACATCTCACAGATACATTTGTCTATGTGGACAATGTGACAGTTTGCGGGAGAGATACGCTTGAACACGAAACAAATCTCAACAAATTTCTTAATGCCGCTAAAAAATATGGATTGACCTTAAATGAATCAAAGAGCATTTTCGCAGCTAAAGAAATTACTCTTCTTGGTTTTCAAATATCGAATGGAAAAATTAAACCTGATCCTGACCGATTAAAGCCTTTACAAGATTTCCCACCACCGTCGAATGTGCAATCGCAACAAAGAATTGTGGGATTTTTCGCTTATTATTCGCCGTGGATCTCTAACTTCTCCGATAAAATTCACTCACTCGTTCATAATCGAACTTTTCCTTTGCCCGTCTCTGTGAAACAAAATTTCGATGATCTTAAAAAAGAATTAGCCGTAGCAACTTTAGCTTCTATTCGTTGTGATATTCCGTTTGTCGTCGAAACTGATGCTTCGGACGTAGCTATTGCTGCCACTTTGAACCAAGATGGAAGACCTGTGGCGTTGAAAAAGAAGCCTATGCCGTGGTTGAAGCTATTCGAAAATGGAGGCATTTACTTTTGGGTAATCATTTCAAACTTGTCACTGATCAAAGATCTGTTTCCTTTATTTTTGGCAATCAAAATCGAGGAAGAGTGAAGAAAGATAAAATTTTGCGCTGGAAAATGTAATTATCACCTTACAGCTTCGATGTTGTCTAGAGACCCGGAAAAGATAACAAAGCAGCAGATGCACTAAGTCGATCCTGTTGTGGTGCGCTTCTAAATGGACTGGATTTAAAACAAATACATGATTCTCTTTGTCATCCTGGAATTTCTCGTATGCTCCACTTTGTGAAATCTCGTAATTTACCATATTCTATTGATGAAATTCGAAAAATGACCTTGAGTTGTGAAGTGTGCTCTGAAATCAAGCCCAGATTTCCTTCGGCAATTCAAGGCCAATTAATCAAAGCTACCCAACCGTTTGAGCGGTTATCTATCGATTTTAAAGGACCTCTTCCTTCATCAACTCGTAATCGTTATCTACTGACGGTCATCGATGAATATTCTCGATTTCCTTTTGCATTTGCTTGTCCTGACCTTAGCAGTCACACTGTCATACTTCACCTGTGTCAAATATTCGCAATGTTTGGGATGCCTTCGTACATTCACTCAGACAGAGGTTCTTCCGTCATGTCGACCGAGGTACAAAATTTTCTTCGGGAAAGAGGTATAGCTTCGAGTAGAACGACTCCTTATAATCCCAAAGGAAATGGACAGGTAGAAAGAATGAATGGTACCTTATGGAACTCGATCCTTCTCGCTCTCAGATCAAAAAGGTTTTCAGTTGAAAACTGGGAATGCGTGCTGCTGGACGCATTACATTCAATCCGTTCATTATTGTGCACATCTACCAACGAAACACCTCACGAGCGTCTTTTTCGACACAATAGAAGGTCGACTTTTGGTACCACACTCCAAACCTGGCTTACTGTTCCTGGCAAAGTTTTACTCAAGAAGAATGCTAGAGTTTCTAAATATGACTCCTTTGTGGAAGAAGTTGAACTAATTCATTGCAATCCTAACTATGCGCATGTTCGTTTTTCTGATGGAAGAGAAGATACAGTATCTATCCGTCAATTAGCCCCGAAAGGCTCCGACGTACTGATGAATGAAGCTGGAACTAATATGGGACTCTGTGAAAATGAACCGGTTGTTGCTGATGAACAAACTTCCTATAATGACGATACCGATATTGATAATGTTAAGGCAAATGGTGAATCTACGGATAACTCAAATGCACGTGACCTATCAGAGAATCTCGAAAACCTTATCAATCAACAACAACGTGTTCATCCTTATAACTTACGAAGTGGAAATGTTTAAATACTATGTTTTCTCAATCCTCTTTGAATTGTTATTATAACAGTCTTGTTCCGACTCTGACGCTACGCTACAAATCGCAGTGGAGGAGAATGATATGATTGTTTATTTGTACACACATTTATATTCACACCGTTCGTATACTAACATGTTTTGTTTTGTCTTTTAGCATGTATATCTGCATTATATGATGAATAAAGCCTAATATTTTAGGCAACTCTTTCTTCTGACTTGTCTAATCATTCTTCCCGTTTGCTGTGCTTGTTACTGTGATTCAGAACAACTCGCATCTAGGTTATTTGCTTCGATTTTCTAGCGCCGTCTCAGTGCTTCAACCGCTGTTGTTTGAAAAAATGCACATATGGGCATCAATAACGAAGAAGCAACGCTGGCATCCATAGATAAATTCTTGGTTCATGCAACAAGTCCTCTTCGTTAGACAAACAAATACGATACCATCTGTTATGTTTTATATATGCCTTCAATTCGACTTCCCAGTAGAGAAATGTCCTCTCAGCCAGCTTCAGGTTAGCGTAAGGAACAAGTGCAGATTTAGATATGACTGAATTAACTAAAGTCAACTAAAAGCAAATGTAGTAGTACATGACCTGCTCGTCTACCAGGATGGGGTAAATCTGCGCATCATAGTTCATGGTTGGTAACTGCGATATGACATTAAATATAGCTTAGTTTCGGTCTTTTTGCAGATGACTACGCTAATCATCCTATCTTCTCTAATATGAGGATAATTAACTACGAGATTTCATCGTTTTTATGAAGCAATGTAATGAAAAACGAAAAAAGCTCTATTGTCGATGGATCCTTGCCTTAGCGTTGACACGGCCTAAATTGTTTTGTGTAGAGGTCAAGGTTACCTCATTCCTGTGCGTTACGAAGTAAGAATCTCCATCTAAACTAAATCCTTCCATTTATAAATCCCCTTAAATTAACGTTTGTGCTTTACATTATTTTTTCATTATTATTATTCAATTATTTTGTAACTATAAATTTAATTTATTCTTCTCATGGTTATTTGGCAGAGGAGCATCGGCTGTTGATGATGACGATGAATACATATGTCAAGGCCTCTACGGTAGCCCCGGATAACAGGAATAATCGACTAAGCTTATTCTGGATACTATAGCATTTTGAAGGAAAATTAATGTCTTTCTCGTATGAACATGATTTGGATTAGTAGTATTGTGGAATAATTAAATAAACTCTTAGAACAATCAGTATAAATGGTGCGATTGTGCAAGTCGCCAGTCATGAAGAACAGACTTAATCGAAGAACAAGAGCTCTTATTCCAAGAGGCAAAGGATAGAACATGATTAGACTTAATTATTATCATCAAAGTTAATTGCAAACACAGTGTAAAAATGTTCGCACTTGTTCTGCAGTTTCCTAGAGCTTATGGAAATGAATACAGCTGCATACAACATCGAACAGCGTTAGTCAAAACGCAGATCAGGTAATGCACTAACTTTATTTGACTTACTCAGGGCTATGAATTCCCCACATAATGATCAATTTCAGCCCAAAAATTCAGCCCACTAGGGCTTCGTGGTTTTACGGCAGTGAAGCATTGTTAAATTATACTGATGAAATGCTGTAGTAGTTGTTTTATTAGCAGATAAGACGATCAAATTAGTCATATGCGATGGCAATTTAAATCCATAATTGTTATTGTTTTTAGCTTTTAATGTTTGAGAGGTAAAGACCACCAGGTAGCCCATTCTTACTGACAGCTGAGTTCGTGATAATTAAATTTGTCCCATAGAAGCACGGCAAATAATGTATTGAAAGCTTTCCTCGATGCTTTTTTCGTTAACAACATTTATATTGGTAGTCCTTGGTCGAACTGACTGGAATATTACTGTCTTCTTTCCATGAAATAGTTAACTAAATCCTTTTGTAATAAAGAGTAATATTATGACTTAACTGCACCAACCATTAATAGTCCACCCATCGTTAAAAAGTAAATTGCTTGACTATCTGCCAAACGTTAATATAACCTTTGTTTAATTATATATTTTGATTAGGTTTTTAGATGTTAAGGAAGTTATTCAGGCTTTTAATGATAAAAATCAAATAAACAAGAAATATGTTTTCAAGCCAAAGATTAAACATAAAAAATACACAACGCGTAGCTCTAAAGGAGCACCAAGATTCATTATATGAGGTATATGATGAAGACAAAGATGATTAAAATACTGTCAAATAATATTTCTACTAATAAAAGAGGAAAATTGCAACTCTAATGCCAACAAGCTGGTCAGCATTGAGTATGTTAACAAAATCGAATTCACACAGTTTAGTATAGAATAATTATTTATTGAGCATTTTTGCCTCATTTTAAAAATGGCGAGCCAAAAAGATTATCTCTATTCAGCACTAACACATTAGTATTTAAGACCACTGCCATACTTTAGGTAAGCATTTCGTCAAAAAATGAAAAGAAATTTGATTAATCAAATACGCAAAGCTGAAATATACTGGAAAGAATAAAGCCTTCTCTACACGATACTAACAAGACAGAAAGATAAACATGAATTCCGGAGTCAGACATTGGCTCCCCATCTGCCTAAAATTATAAGACTGAAAATTCATAATTCCACTTTAGCCCTTAAGACGAAGAGCTTCTTAAATACTACAGTAGCATGGTCGAAAATTGTGCTACTATAAATAGCGTCATCGTTCATTTGAATTCAGGAAGGTGGACCATCTAAAAGAAGGAAAACTAAATCCAAACCATACGTTGCGCAATAGGATCTTGCGTCAGTGTTCTTTCACAGCCTACACATAACCATAAATATTTTAAAGTTTTGTGAAATTGAAATACACGATCTTAAATAAGGATGTATTGCTGTGCCATTTAACAGGGCCTACGATGAAATATATCATTGTCACTAAATTCAGTCAAATATTTTTTTTAATTTTATATCAAAAGACTTAATAACGAAGATTCAATCTAAAGGATAACTGTTTCCCTTTAGTTTCACTAAGGTAAACCCTAAAATACAAATAGTCAATTTACTTCTGGCTATGAAGCTGAAAATATTTGAAGAGAAAATCAGTAACTATTAAAATACTTATCTACATTAGTCTCTATGAAAGCCCAACATCAGCCCACTTAAACAATTATGCACTCAAAATATTACAATGAAGCATAGTATTAAGTTGGAAGTTAAATGCGGAAAAAGATAACATGCTGTAACTTTTATTATAAATATAGTCATTTAGAGCAGAATCTGATAATTGTTTTATAAACTCTTTAAAGAAAGTGAATCTGACATTGAACAAGTGTTTTCCATGTTAAACTAAGAAGTAAATGAAGAAAGTATAAAGTACCGAATTTTATCTAAAGGTATTTAGTTATTGATTGTATGAAGAATTTACTTAAAAACTGAAGAGATTTATAAACTACAAATATTCACTTCTAGCATATTTTAATCCTATGTTCGCGGTAACCATTTTGTATTAAAAATGGTACTAGTTATGAGCAATGAATCAATTAGTGTTTATATGACCAATAACTTTCAGATTAAAATTTATGCATCGTATGGATGTCAAAAGATATACACTGTACATTATTGTGCTAACAAAATCGTGCTTGAAGGAAGCTATTAATCACAAACAAAAGTAAATCTAATAAATAATGTAGCTAAATGAGACATTGTACTTCAAATTATCTGATGTCTAAAATAAACCTGGAATAGAGGCAATGAAAGAAGGATAGTTACATAAAAATTACTGACCAGGGATCCAGAAACAATCCAATGAATATTGCTGTGTTCAATACCAAAAGAATCTAGTCATATCTGTCTAGATCGATATTTATGTCATTAATTAAAAGAAAAGCTGTTGAATATAAGGGTAGGACTTTTGTTAATGGTATCAGTCGATGAACTTCGTTAAAAATGTCAACTAAATACGTTATTATTTAAAAATCAATAACAAAAATGCTATGTTGAACCGATATAGTTATAAACGGTTACTTTTAAATACCAGTATATTGATTGGAGCAGGTATTTATCACCATGATAATAACCGAAATAAGTAAAATTGATACATAATACGTCAACTTGACGACTAATTTATCATTATTAATACACTCATTAGTTGTAGTTCCGACTACTAGCTAATCAAGAACTAGCGAATGTTTTAAGAACGAAGACGCATAAAAAATATATAAAGTCCCATTAAACACGAAAGCACAGTTTACTATTTTGATTTTGTATGGAACTAACATTCCTTGCTTACTGGTGACATGAGATTATACTTTCCGTTCATGCTGCCTTTGGTTTATCTTTCTGGTCACAACTGAACTAATTTGTTACTAGATTCGCAACACCTAATACATATATGCATATATATTAGTTCTCCGCAACAAACACTGTTTAACATTCCTTGATGTATGAATCCTACGGACAAAAATGAATAAAATTGCATTATTCAACGATATTACATCAAAAGCAATATTGATATCAAAGATGTTACAATAATTATCACACATTTTCTCAATACTATATTCTTTCTTCAATTTCCGATTCTCCAATGGATTTTAATATTATTGTAAGATTAAGAAACTCGTCGTTCACTATCTTGGTGGCCCTTCGAGACATCTCTATCATATTCATTTTTCGTCGATCCCTAGACTGTTTATCTCACTCTGGATTTTCAGCAGATAGGAGTTCTGTTGTTGCCCTCAACTTTTAGCTTTTAATTCACGTACAGTTAATCGGCGCATAGATACTCTTTAACAAAGTATGTTCTAGAAGATCTGATACCACACACAGCTAATACTTTCGTATTACACAAGACACTGATATAACGTTACCGATAGTGCTTAATCATTCGTGCTTTGTACGAAAACCATGGATATTACGAATATAAAAATGCCATTCACCATTATACATAACCATACATAATTCTGCGTCTGATTTATATGTTTATCATTTCAATTGTTGGGTTAGGTGGCTTCTGCTGCGAAATAAGAATGAAAAAATACTTCAAATTTTAACGTATATTCACGCTACAAGCTTCTTAGTTTATTACAAATTGTTAGACTTTTTCTTTAATAAAAATATTATTTTGCACGGTACGCTAGTTTTAAAGAACTAATATTACAAAGCGCGAAAACGATACTAATCATATTTAGAAAGCACCAGATAGATCAGCATGTCGTTAGGCAACAAAAACATTTGGTAAGCAGTGAAATAATAAGAAATGTTTCCAAAGCATATTTTTTTAAATTAATTAACTTGTAAATGCGATAGATAATAAGATAAACAAGGCTAAGGATTTGGAAACAAATAAGGAACACAGAAATGCACGTATGACCAAAAAACCCTCTTACCTTTGGACTGTTTTTGTGAGTTTAGATTCCTTGTTGATTTCCGTATAGGTTGACGACGAATCATCACAATACAGTGATTTAAAGTACTATTTCAAAACAACGGAAAATTGCTATACACGGGTTGCGCCTCAAATTTGCGAATTAATTAAATGACCTTGAACAGAAAAATTAAAACAACATTCTCATAGTGCTGCAATTTTATTCACGTAAACTTGTGCTTTTCAATGCAGAAGTGCTATGCGATGTTACAAAAAATGGTCAGGTAAAGCAAACAACCATTTGAGCCCTAGGGAAAGCCTGTAGAGGTCCTTTGGTTACTACCATAAGAGAGCCTCTACAAAAAATTGCGATCGCGTCAGGATCCTCTATGCGGAAAGATGTGAGGTAGATGATAGCTTTTGCCGCAATTCTATGGATAGCAATGTTAAGCTTAATATGTACAGACCAGACAACCATTCTAAATGGGTCGAAGAAGCAAAATTTTATTTCAAACCAATAAGGATGACCGACCCTATGGAAAGGTTTGCCTCGGCCTGGTGGTGTTTACCTGAGCCGTTAAAGAAGAATCTATTTAGACTCAGGAAATTTGTTTCTGAGAACGAACCGGCAAATGCATATGAGCTTCTAATCGATGAACTTAATAGACGATATCAATCCGAGAGGATTGAACGGATGACTGACTTGTTACATCAGGAAACCATGGGAAATCAGCTCCCGTCTGAATTTTATAAAGACTTATTTCAAAATCCATCGGGCTTGATATATCTGAGGAAGTTATAAACAGTATATTTGTAGCAGAATTGCCTGCTAGATTAAGAGCCACTTTGGATGTTTATGATACATGGTAACTAGAGTGTTCAAAGAAGCTCAAATGGTTGGACAAAATGTATCGTCAGAAGAAACCTAAGGTGTATGCTGTAACAGCAGATTCACGCCTGGAACAGCAACTCAGACATTTTTCAGAGAGACTCCTGATCGTAGAGAATGAATTAAGTACACTCCGATGGGATGTGGGTTGGATGAAAAACAATAAGAAAAGTTCCAACAGAGGTAGGTTGAATTCTCGGAGTCAAAGTTCAAAGTCCAAGCATCGGAGATGCGAATCGCGTGTGAATGTTCAAGGACCACGCGAGTGGTGCGTATGGCATCGTAAACACGTCGAGTTTGGAAAGTGTCAGGAGGGAAATGCACGTTTCTAAAGTTGGGTGGTCCCCGATGGAAAGGAAATAGTCTTCCTGTAGCTTGGTCTAAGCTGCCGGAAAACCAATAGAGCCCCCGCTAATAGGAGTCGTAGGGGGGGGGGCTGCGCATGCAAGGTTCCAAGGTATGCATATTCGAGGAATGCTGAAATCACCGAAGTCAAATTCGGAAGCTTCGATGGAAGAAACGCGCGGTAATACAGTCCGTAAATCTGTGAGATTTCGACTCGAAGGTAATCTTAAAGAGGTTGCTGATTATAGCAACAATAAGTTCGTTAAAACGGATGAACTTAGCGGGTTAAATTTCTTAATAGACACGGGTGCAGAGGTGAGCATAGTTCGATCCGATGTGGTGGAAATTGATAGCCCCACATTCGATTACCAACTATGGGCTGCTAATGGAAGTCCAGTTGAGGTTAAGGGAGTTAAAGAATTGTCAGTGACATTGGGGCAGAAATCTCCATTTACGTGGAATTTTCTGGTCGCTGATATAAAGGATAACATCATTGGGATGGACTTTTTGATCCATTTTAATCTCGCTTTAGATCCCAAATCTAGGACCATTGGACAAGGCACTGGGATAGTGACTTATGCTGAGACTGGGACCTCAGTAGTTAGGTCAGTGAGACTACCCAGACCCGTCGTCGCCGATGACTTGGCGGAGGTCATCGAGAAACACCTGGCCGTGTTTCTGCCATTCAATGCTAAACGCAAGGGTTTAAAGACAGGCATAGAACACCAAATCGAGTTGGTGGAACCACTACCTTGTTCACCGAAGGCTCAACCGTTAGCACAACATAAGCAGCAGGTTGCTATTGAAGAATTTAAGCGGTTGAGAGACGAAGAAATTTGTAGGCGTTCAAATTCCAACTTTGCATCTCCAATAGTGGTTGTTCCCAAACGTGAACAAGGTCAATGGAGGGTTTGTGGAAACTATCGTCTATTGAACTCGGTAACGAAAGGTGATTCGTATCCTCGACCGAACCAGAGTAACTTGCTCAGGGATATAATGAGGTATGAGGAATGTACAACGTTAGATCTGCAGAAGGCGTACTATCAAGTACCTATGGAAGCTGAATCTATACCACTCACAGCAGTGCAATTCCCTGGAGGAAGACCGCATGAATTCTTATGTTTGCCTTTTGGTTTAAAGAATGCAAGTCAGACATTCCAGCGACTGACGGAGGAAGTTCTTCAAGACTGTTTGATTGCTAGTGTGTACATAGATGACATTTTATTTTTGCGGGGTAGCTAATATAAGATGTTGTACCGTTCCTACATGGACCTGGTAGCTGCTGTTAAGATCCGTGCATATGATTAGTCCCCCACCTTTTCTCGATGGGAGATGTGAGAAGGCTAAGTCGAACAATCATACATGTATTGTACACAATGTTGCAAACAAAAATTCACAGTTAGTCCAAATTGAACGTGATCTAGACGGCAACAAAACGAAATATTGTCAACAAAAATGAATGTCTTATACACAAGTAATTATAGTTTCACAGTTAAAAATAACGGACCGTGCTCTAGACGGCGACAAAACGATATATTGTCAACACAAGTAATAATCAATTCACGAACGCCTGAATTGTGATGAATACATGTAAACGATTGAAAATATATGATGATATAAATAAAGTCATTGGTAAATATTGTCAATGATGATGGAAAGTATAAAATCTTGTAAAAACTGTTTTCAAAAAAAACCTCACGAATAATTAATCCACTGTTTGCTACGGTTTTAACTTATTTAAATATAATAATCCATTGAACTATAGAATTTGTGAATGTGATTGAGGAACATCTGATGTCCTGATGCATGAAATCATATCTGAATGCCAAGAAAATCTATCGAATCGCTTATGCACTATAATCCACCGCATGTTCCCTGCGTATTGCGCGCGGGTGTCTATATTTAATAAACAAAACCACTATTAATAATAATAATAATAATACATTTATTTGGCATCAAAGGCCAACTGGCCCGACCATTGAAAAACAAATCAAGGGTAGGATATGTGGAGGTGAGTGGAATTGTGACTAGCAAAGTATTTGATGACTGGGGAGTTTTTGGTAGGTAAAAGATATAAAAACGTCAATGATAGTTCAATCTGGTGAAAAAAAATAAGTAGGAACAAAATTCCATTTGACTAGACAAGATCAATTGGAGAAAGTCCATGAATTGTCAGAGCTTCTAGGTAAAAGTGAGTTCGAAAATATATATAATAAAGATGATAAAGGTGGCTGATCGTGGGCAGACATCGGTCGATGGAGTCCATTGTCGTGGAGGTTGAGTTGATGGGGCATAGCATGGACGTGGATGGAATCAGCCGGATTGAAAACCAGCTTCTTGTACGTGTCGCAGGTATCCGTAGAACGAGGTTGTGATTGAAGGAAGGCCAGGGAAGGTCGATGTCCTGTTGGGTTATCGGTCCTCCGCTGAAACAAGAAAGAAAAGAATTGGATGAAGAAAACTTAGTAAGGTATCCACTACGTGGATAAGATGGGGTTATGAATGGGTTGAAAAGAGGAATCAGTGAGTCAAGGAGAAAGGATGAAGACCAAGGAGGTAAAGTGGAAGATTAGAGAGATTAAAGAGAATAGCCTGGGAGAGGTGAATGTTATGGATTGAGAAGGAACCAGTTTCGTTTCCAATCGGTGGTGTCGCAGAGAAGTTTGTTGAAGAAGTACTGATGTGCTGCCTTTTTGAATTCGTGCTGGGATAGGAGCTTTATATCTGTGGGAAGAGCGTTGAAAACATTGGTGGCTTTGGAGAAGAGATAGACTTTTTAAATATGGTGGGGGTATGGTTGGCTTGGATAGAAGAGTTACTAGAACGTGTGGCGTAGTGGTGACTTGGGTGGGCAAAGTTGGAGAGTGGTAAGGAAGTTGAGATCTTATGGATAAAAGAAATGACTCGAAGGTGACGTGTGAACCAAAGCGGAAGAAGGTTAGCTAGAAGTAGGCGTTCCCTGTAGTTTTGGCAGTTCGGGAAGACTCGCTTAAGAAATCTGGAGGATACCTGTTCAATGGTGTACGAGGAGGCGTGGGTGAGAGGACAGTAGAATTCGCTGGCGTAGGGAATGAGGGGCAGAACGTAGACCTTGAATAATGTGAGTTGGAGAGTGGGATTGTTAGTCTTAAAACAGATCAGACGGGCCCATTTGAAGAGTGTGGAAGTAGTACGTGTAAGGTGTGGGGAGAAGTCTAGGGATTTTGAGAATTGAATGCCGAGATGTTTGGCCGAATCTATTATTTCTATGTCGATGGGGTAGTTGGCAGCCGGGATAGAGCAGAATCGATCAGACGAGAGTCTCATTAAGCGAGTTTTGGTGGGATTTAGTTTGAGCCTGATTCCGCTGAGCTGCAAGTGGAGCGAGGATAGGAGCTCCGATATAAGGGATGAGGAAGGGTTGGAAGTTGTGGGGTTGCTGAATACGATGACCATATCATCCGCATATTTGAACAGCTTGAAAAGAGTGTCTTCAACCTGTATGTGTGCGAGTGTAAGGTTGAAGAGAATGGGACCAAGTACAATTAAAATTGCAGTTCAAGAAATCTCCATTAAAACTGCTTGAAACTATCAGAAATTGTTTCTAAAATCACAGTAAAGAGAAATATTGTGTAAAAACGGAGTTAGATTATTTGACCTTAAAAAGCACTATATTTGTCACAATTGAACATCGTTGGGTTGTAGCGCGGAGCCGCGTGTTAGAACATCATTATATATAGTCAATCTAGGGACGAACACTGAGAGCAGTTGGACGTCGTTTTGTCTAAGCTGGAACATAATGGATTGGTATTGAAGCCAGAAAAGAGCAGGATTGTTTGCTCTACCGTAAAATTTCTTGGAAACACCATTTCCAAAATTGGAATCAAGCCCTTGGAAGATAAGGTACAAGCAATCAAGGAAGGTGTCAGAACTCAAAACTGTACGCTAATTACGTAGATATTTGGGAATGATCATCTACTATCGTCGTTTCATACCAGGTTTAGCTGGAATATTTTGGTCGCTAACTCGACATTTAGTTCGTGAACGGAGCACGATCAAGAAGTTCTGGCCTATTAATTTTACCCCAGACGACAAGGACAATTTCCAGAGGGCCAAAGATCTGTTAAGCCAAATAACCACATTAGCACCTGTGGATTGGACTAAGCCGTTTGAGCTGGTCACAGATGCTTCTGATGTAGCCATAGGAGCAGTTTTACATCAACGGGATAATGGTGTAGTCAAGCCGATTGGATTGTATAGTCGGAAACTCCAAGTTCGTGAGAAGCAATATGACACGCTTGGGAATGAGTTATTAGCAGTTTATTCTGCAGTGTGGCATTTTGAGCACTACTTAGATGGATATCAGTTTACGATATTAACTGATAATAAGCCGTTGATAAGTATCTTTGGGAAAGCAAATAGGCTTAATTATTCTTGGCGGATAAATTCACAAATAACCCGACTAGCAGAATTTGATTATACCATTAATCATATCTCAGGAAAAGAGAATGTGATGGCAGATACTCTCAGTAGACCAGACGTATCAGATGAAGATATGATTCGTTCGGAGTCACTCGTATGCTCTGTTGTCTCTTCTAATGATTTTGTCCAGCAATTAATGGAAGCACAAGGTCTCGATCCTTTAGTAGCTGTGTTGGTAAAGAATCCTACATATACACGCAGGAAGATTGGAGATAAGTGGTTACTATGTGAAATCTCCAGGAGCCAACCTAGACCGCATGTACCGTTAGAATTGCGGTATAAGGTAATTCAACAGCTGCATGAATTTAGTCATCCCTCCATTAAGGCAACTATCAGGATGGTCACTGATAGATATGTATGGCCTAAGACGTCGAAAGACATAAGATCTTGGGTAAGAACATGTGCACGGTGTCAAAGTTGTAAATTTTGGTCTCATACTTAAACTGAAATTAAAACGATTGGTATACCAGCGGGTCGTTTCATGCATGTATATATTGATATAGAAGAAATGCCAGATATTTCCAGCCAGAAGTATTTACTCACAATGGTTGATTGTTTCAGTCGTCAGTTTGAGGTAGCAATCCTGAAGGACGTGACAGCTCAAGAAGTCTTATTTATGTTCTTGCATAATTGGGTTTCGCGATATGGTGTACCGATAATGGTAACTACTGATCGTGGTAGTCAGTCTATTACTGAAGTGTTTATCGGATCATTGAATACAATGGGGATAGAAGTAAGACAAACATGTGCTTATAAACCCAGAGCTAATGGGATGGTTGAGAAACTGCACAGGGAGCTGAAGGCTGAATTACACTGCACTGGTGTATCCAGTTGGATACATGATTTGGCCATAGTCTTGTTGGCAATGTGAAACAGATACAGAGCTCAGTTAGGAACATCCATAGCAGAGCTTGTTTATGTAGAGCCACTGGGGTTGCATGGAGATCTTCTAATAGAAGCTCCAAGTTGTCTCGATTGGGCCTCTAGTTCAGTAGATTGGTTTGTTGGAGCATTGAGAGATAAAGTGAGTCGTTTAGCTTCAAACAAAACTAGAAGTCCAAAGTCTAAATGCTATGTATCTTCAGATTTAAAGCTGGCATCTCATGTACATATAACTAACGAGAACAGACAGAATTGTCTGACTCCGTTCTATAAGGGGCCATTTAAAGTCAATCATTTGACTCATAAAATGCATTTATAGAAGTAAATGTCACAGAGGAGTTTGAAGCACTGGATCGCTGAATTCCGCAGTTTATATGGACAGAGGAGGAGACTGAGGAACTGTATCCATCGAAGTATCCAGAAGCTGAGGCGAGATGTGACACGAAAGTGTGTGAGAAAAAGGAAGAGTCAAAGAAATGTGGAAAAGAAATAAAGATTAAAACCAAGACAACTGAGAATAAAGAACAATGCAATATGGAAATGAAATCTAGTGGAGTACGAGCAAAACTTGTTGAAACTCGTTCTGGAAGAGTCATCAAGAAACCGAAGAATGAGGACTACATAATGTATGGTTAAATTGTAACACGCTGCTCCGCGTTACAACCCAACGATGTTCAATTTTGACAAATATGGTGCTCTTTCAGGTCACATAATCTAACTCTGTTTTTACACAATATTTCTCTTAACTGTGATTTTAGAAACAATCTCTGTTAGTTTCAAGCAGTTCTAATTGAGATTTCTTTAACTGCAGTTTTATTTGTAATATATAGGGTTTTGTTTATTAAATATAGACACCCGCGCGCAATACGCAGGGAACATGCGGTGGATTATAGTGCCATAGTGGACTTACTCCTTTTCGTTGGATTGTTCGCAGTTTATACAAGTGATTTACTGTTCGCATCTATTTCTACGTATCCGAATTTCAGAGTACAATGGATTATTATAATTAAATACGTTAGAGCCATAGCAAACAGTTTATAAATTATTTGTGAAGTTTTTTAATTGAAGTTTTTACAGGATTTTAGTCTATTCATCATTAGTGCCAACTTTTACCAGTGACTTTATTTATATCATCATATATTTTCAATCGGTTACATGTGTTCATCACAATTAAGACATTTGTGACAGAATAATTGCTTGTGTATAAGACATTCAACTTTGATCACAGTGTTTCCTTTTGCTGCCGTCTAAAGCACGGTTCTCAACAGCCGCTACCATTTCTATGTAGAGAGATAGAAACCCCGCAAAAACCCCCTACATAAATGATGCCCCGTTTCGTCGAACTCACAGCAAGCAAAGAATTAATAAACATCTATATTTTGAGAACTTCAAGCACTTTGGATGAATGCCACGAAGGAAAGTAAATTCTAAGACACATATCACAGAAAAACACCCTCTCGAGATCACAATGCTCGAAGACAGCCGCACGATGACGGGTGAGGACGATGTTACACTGCCATCTATTCTCGACAACACTCACACACATAAGAGGACGTCCAGTTCAGGAAATGCAGGAAGCCCGGTGGTGAGCCCAGCAACAGACCGCACCAACACAGGGACACAATACAAAATATGCCAATTCGATCCAGACTACCTTGACGAGTGGGTCGACGATGTTACTTTATTGGCCAAGGTGTCCAATATAACAGACGAGGGCTCAATATTTTAGAGGGCTTGGGAGACGATCCCAATGTCTTTCAGACACGGACTAAAAGATAATCTGCATCAATACACTGAGGGCACATATGCGCAGCCGTGGCAGAGCCTGCAACGTGCCGTCAGGCAGCGCTTGACACCAGATCGAAAAGACAGGCTTACAGAATTAATGAGCCAGAAGTCCCTAGGTAGCCGCACGCCTTCTGAGCTATTTAGTGAGATGAAGCAGAAAGCCTTGGAATTCAACCTGCCCAAGGAAATCTTAATGCGACTTTTCATACAGAAGCTCCCGCCGGCACTCAAAGAGATGGACACGTTCCTGCAGGAATCCGTCGAAGTACAAGACGATGTTCTGCCGGCACGTCTAGACAAGTGGTGGAGGAAACACCACTACAGCTTACCTGCCCCAGAGAAAGGCCACATCACCTCGCGACTTTCCGAATCACAATCCACCGCATCATCAGCCGGAACAAATATCACGAATGAACGCCTCATCAGCCTGCTCGAGAACCCCGCCGTCAGGCCAAATTTGTCTCAGTCGATGCCGTCCATAATAGACGCGACCAGAGCAGGCGTGACCAGCGTCGACCACTGTCCCGCAATAGCGCCAGGCGGTCGACGGCGAGAGGCCGGGCCACAGTTCCACAGTTACCGGCGGAGTGGTGTCCGAATCACCGCAGCTATGGCAACTCCACACGTTATTGCCTCTGAAACGGCTGTACATTCCCGCGCACAGACGCGACGTTAAAGTGGGTGCGGTCACCCTCAACAACTCAGTAGGATCCGCCCATGGAAGGTTCAGAAAACTGATGGGGTCAGCCTCCGTAGCGGCAGTAGAGGCTGATCACCCCAAGATCGTTGGCCGCTCCACGTCTGATGGCTCGAAGCACGTAGCTTTCTCGGTAGAGCGCAATCAAACTATTGTATTTAAAGCGACGGCTCTAGTCAAGTTATGCTTCAAACGCCCAAATGCCAGCAACCAGTCTCATCGTCAGTTAACACTATCAACATTCTTTCTCATCCGTGACGCAACTTCTGGCGAATTATTTCTCATAGACACTGGATCAGATATAAGCTTACTACGCCCCAATTATTTCGAACATACCAACCCAGTCGACACCAGCAATCTGACCTGCGCCAATGGCTCCAGTATAGCGACGTTTGTGGTACGAGTACACAAAATCTCGTTCTCCAACTCAAAAAGATGTTTCAAGTATCCTTTCATCATTGCCAATACGACAAGAAACATCATTGGACGTGACTTTCTCGAACACTTCGACCTTACCATTCGTCCAAGAACACGAGAGATACGCACTGCAGACAATCAGTTGCTTTCATCAGCGCTAAAACATACGACTCGCGCCGAAGCAGTCTCATCCATAAAGCTAATTCCTCCAGTTCCTCACGTACCGCAACTGGACGATGTTCTGAAACGTCATGAAGAAATTTTCAAACCTATCTCCTTCATGCCCGATCTCAAGAGGAAGCGTGCCATCACAGCCCATCGTATCATCATGTCGAAATCGCTTCCTCATCCGCCACGAGCACGTCCATTGGCACCACACAAACATAAGGCCGCCGAGCAAGAATTCGCCATGCTACGTCAACAAGACATCTGTACACGATCCAGCTCACCTTTTGCGTCGCCTGTGGTAGTAGTACCAAAGAGTGTACCAGCAACACTCAGGGTGTGCGGGGATTATCGAATTCTCAATTCTTGCACACAGTCTGATTCGTACATCCTGCCAAATCCAGCTGACCTACTCAGATCTGCTATCGGTCATGCTGTGTATTCAAAACTTGACCTAGTGAAAGCCTACTATCAAGTACCGATGGACAAAGACTCAGTATCATATACTGCACTCAGATTCACCGGAGGTGGCACACACGAATATCACTATATGCCTTTCGGTCTCAAGAATGCCTCGCAAACATTCCAACGCGTTATGGACGAAATACTAGATGGTCTACCATTTGTAATTCCATATCTAGACGACATCCTGGTATTCTCCAACTCAATGACCGATCATATACAACATATTGAGATCCTGCTCACACGTCTAGCAGACTATGGCCTCCGACTTCATGGCAACAAATGCGTCTTTGCACAGAATTCAATTGAATTCCTCGGTCATCAAATTTCCGAAGAAGGTATGACACCTTTACCTGCTAAGGTTCGCGCTATTCAAGATCTACAGCCTCCAACCACCGTTCGAGCATTACGACGATTCTTGAGCAAGATGAACTACTATTCTCCATTTTTACCCTGCCTTGCCAAGATTCTGGCACCTCTTCACAAATATCTCGTGCCAGAAAGCCGTTTCGTCAAGAAATCACAACCGATTCAACTCAAAGTGGACGACATGCAGGCTTACGAGGATGCCAAAAGGGCCTAATGCAAAGCGACCATGCTACATTCCCCGGATTGGTCTCAACCTTTTGAATTGATAACTGACGCATCCGACGTTGCCATAGGCGCAGTACTTCAACAGTCAATCAATGGCATACACCAAACTACCGCCTTCTACTCGCAAAAACTTCAACCTCGCGAGACGCGATATGATACATTAGGAAAAGAGTTACTCGCAATCTACCGGTCGATCCTACACTTCCACATCTATCTGGATAGCCGAAAGTTCAAGATCTACACAGACCATCTTCCTCTACTCCCGATGATCAGAAGAAAGAAAGAGTATTTTTATTCACGACGTGTCAACTCACAACTTACACGAATACACGAGTATGAAAATGAAGTCACTCACTTTAAAGGATCAGGAAACTAGGCCGCAGACTCCCTAAACCGTCCTGCAGAACTCTGTGCCTCTATCCTGTGTCATTCACTTATAAGCACTCAGGAATTGCAAGCAGCTCAGCAAGATGATCCATCACTTCGGAAATTTGATGTCAATTGCCTGAAAACATTTGATTATGATGGAACTCTGCTGCAGTGCGAAATAACTGGCGTGGGCCCTTGGCCGTTTATACCTGAAAATCTCCGTCACAAGATCTTTGATGTCTACCATTCAACGAGCCACCCATCGGGCGAAGCCTCAGTGGAAATTCTATTCAGAACGTGTTCTTGGCTTGACATGCGGCGAGATGTCAAGAAGTGGTCAAAACAATGTCTAAAATGTCATAAATGTAAAGTGACGGACATACCAAATCGGCGCCACAAGTCATTCAAGTGCCCAATATCCGGTTCACGCACATACACTTTGATCTGGTAACCTTACCTGCCGTGAACAATATACGATATCTACTGTCAATACGGGATCGCACCACTCGATGACATGAGGCCATACCACTGCCAGACATGAAGCAAGACATTGTCAGTCATTCTTTAAAGGTCAATTGGTTCGCTCGGTTTGGTGCCCCAGCTCAAGTGACAACCGATCGTGGCGCACAGTTCCTCGGCAAAGAGTTCAGAGTCCTACTGAAATACTATGGTGTCAAACACTCCGTGACTGCGGCTCGCAATCCGAGAGAAAATGGTTTCGTCGAAAGGCCACACTGGGAACTGTAAGCGGCGCTCAAGGCCAGCCCAGAAGGAAACTGGCTTGCGGCTTTACCGAAAGTACTCCTATCAATGCGAACAAGACCTCGAGAGCCGATGAAATGCAGCTCCGCTGAAATGGTATTTGGCGAATGTCTTTGTAACACGCGGCTCCGCATTATAACCTAACTATGTTCAATTTTGACAAATATAGTGCTCTATAAGGTCAAATAATATAACTCTGTTTTTACACAATTTTTCTCTTAACTGTGATTTTAGAAACAATCTCTGTTAGTTTCAAGCAGTTTTAATTCAGATTTCTTGGACTGTAATTTTAATTGTAATTAATAGGGTTTTGTTTAATAAATATAGACACCCGCGCGCAATACGCAGGGAGCTTGTGGGGGATTACAGTGCATATGTGGTTCGATAGTTTTTCTTTTCATTCAGATATGATTTCACGCATCAGGACATCAGATGTTCCTCAATCACATTCACAAACTCTATAGTTAAATGGAGTATTATAATTAAATAATTTAAAAACCTAGCAAACAGTGGATTAATTATTTGTGATGTTTTTTACAGACAGTTTTTACACGATTTTTATCTATCCATTATCAGTGACAATATTTACCAGTGACTTTATTTATATCATCATATATTTTCAATCATTTACATGTATTCATCACGATTCAGCCGTTTGTGAATTGATTATTACTTGTGTTGACAATATATCGTTTTGTTGTCGTCTAGAGCACGGTCCGTTTTGTTTAACTGTGAATTGATAATTACTTGTGTATAAGACATTCAATTTTGTTGACAATATATCGTTTTGTTGCCGTCTAGAGCACGCTGAATTTGGACTAAATGTGAATTTTTTTCTTTGCAACATTGTGTACAATACATGTATGATTACTCGATTTAGCCTTCTCACATCACCCATCGGAAAAAGGTCGGTGACTAATCATAATAACAGATCTCAACCGCAGCTACCAGGACTATGTAGGAAGGGTACCGCATCACGAACTTGATAGCTACCTCGCAAAAATCCCTCTACATAAATGGTGCGTGGTTTCGTCAAACTCAAAGCCACTAAAGAATTAATCAGAATCTAGATTTTGAGAACTTGAAGCACTTTGGCTGAATGCCACGAAGGAAAGTAAATTCTAAGACACATATCACATAAAATCACCCTCTCGAGATCACAATAATCGAAGACAGCCGCACGATGACGGGTGAGGACGATGTTACACTGCCATCTATTCTCGGCAACACTCACACACATAAGATGACACCACTTGTACCAAATTCCCAAGAAACTCCATGAAATGTGGAGCCGGCTTATCCTCCAAAAGGAGTCAGCCGCAGTAAAGTAAAGTAAAAGTTCAGGAAATGCAGGAAGCCAAGTGCTGAGCCCAGCAACAGGCCACACCAACATTTGGACACAGTACAAAATATGCCAATTCGATCCAGACTACCTTGACGAGTGGGTCGACGATGTTAATTTATTGGCCACGGTGTCCAATATAACAGACGAGGGCTCAATATTTTTGAGGGCTTGGGAGACCATCCCAATGTCTTTCAGACGCGGACTCAAAGACATTCTGCATCAATACACTGAGGGTACATGTACGCAGCCCGGGCAGAGCCTGCAACTCGCCGTCAAGCAGCGCTTGACCCCAGATCGAAAAGACAGGCTTACAGAATTGATGAGCCAGATGTCCCTAGGTAGCCGCACGCTTTCTGAGCTATTTAGGGAGATGGAGCAGAAAGCCTTGGAATTCAACCTTCCTAAGGAAATCTTAATGCGACTATTCATTCAGAAGCTCCCTCCGGCACTCCAAGAGATGGCCACGTTCCTGTGCGAATCCGTCAAAGTGCAGGACTACATTCTGCCGGCACATCTAGAAAAGTGGTGGAAGAAACACCACTACAGCTCACCTGCCCCAGAGAAAGGTTACATCACCTCACGACTGTCCAATTTACAATCCACCACATCATCAGCCGGAACAAATGTCACCAATGAGCGCCTCATTAGCCTGCTCGAGAACCTCACCGTCAGGCCTAATTCTGCCTCAGTTGATGCCGTCCATATTAGACGCGATCAGAGCAGACGTGACCAGTGTTGACCACCGTCCCGGAATAGCGCCAGGAGGTCGACGTCGAGAGGCCGGGCCATATTTCCACAATTACCGCCGGAGTGGTGTCCGAATCACCGCAGCTATGGCCATTCCATACACTATTGTCTCAGAAACGGCTGCACATTCCCGCGCACAGACGCGACGTTCAAGTGGGCGCAGTCAACTTCAACAACTCAGGAGGTTCCGCCCATGGAAGTTTTAGAAAACTGCTAGGATCAGCCTCCTCTGCAGCAGTAGAGGCTGAGCACCCCAAGATCGTTGGCCGCTCTACGTCTGATGGCTCGAAGCACGTTGCTTTTGCGGTACAGCGCAATCAAACTATTGTATTTATAGCGAAGGCTCCAGTCAAGTCATGCTTCAAACGCCCAAATGCCAGCAACCAGTCCCATCGTCAGTTGCCACTATCGACATCCTTTCTCATCCGTGACGCAACCTATGGCGAATTATTTCTCATAGACACTGGATCAGATGTAAGCTTACTACGATACAATTCTTTCAAACCTACCCACCCAGTCGACACCAATGGCTCCAGTATAGCGACGTTTGGGGTACGAATACACACAATCTTGTTCTTCAACTCAAAACGATGTTTCAATTATCCTTTCATCATTGCCAATACGACAAGAAACATCATTGGACGTGACTTTCTCGAACACTTCGACCTTACCATTCGTCCAAGAACACGAGAGATATGCACTGCGGATAATCAGTTGCTTTCATCATCGCTAAAACATACCACTCGCGCTGAAGCTGTCTTATCCATACAGCTAATTCTTCCAGTTCCTCATGCATCGCAACTGGACGATGTTCTGAAATGTCATGAAGAAATTTTCAAAACTTCTTTTCTTTATGCCCGATCTCAAGAGGAAGCGTGCCATCACAGCCCATCGAATCATCTTATCGAAACCACTTCCTCATTCTCCACGAGCATGTCCATTGGCACCACACAAACATAAGGCCACCGAGCAAGAATTCGCCATTCTACGTCAACAAGGCATCTGTACACGATCCACCTCACCTTATGCGTCGCCTGTGGTAGTAGTACCAATGAGTGAACCAGCAACATTCAGAGTGTTTGGGAATTATCGCATTCTCAATTCTTGCACACAGTCTGATTCGTACATCCTGCCAAATCTAGCTGACCTACTCAGATCTGCTATTGGTCATGCTTTGTATTCAAAACTTGACCTAGTGAAAGCCTAGTATCAAGTACCGATGGACAAAGTCTCCGTATCATATACTGTACTCAGATTCACCGGAGGTGGCACTCACAAATATCATTATATGACTTTTGGTCTCAAGAATGCCTCGCAAACCTTCCAATGCGTTATGGACGAAATACAAGATTGTCTACCATTTTTAATTCCATATTTAGACAACATCCTGGTATTCTCCAACTCAATGTCCGAACATATACAGCATCTTGATAATCTACTCACACGTCTAGCAGACTATGGCTTCCGACTTCATGGCAACAAATGCGTCTTTGCAAAAAAATCAGTTGAATTCCTCGGTCATCAAATTTCCAAGAAAGACATGACACCTATACCTGCTAAGGTTCGTGCTTTTCAAGATATACAGCCTCCAACCACCGTTTGAGCATTACGACGATTCTTGGGCAAGATGAACTACTATTCTCGATTCGTACCCTGTCTTGCCAAGATTCTTGCAGATCTCCACAAATATCTCGTGCCAGAAAGCCGTTTTGTCAGGAAATCACAACTGATTCAGCTCAACGTGGACGACGTGCAGGCTTATGAGGATGCCAAAAGGGCCTTATGCAAAGCAACATGCTACATTCTTCTGATTGGTCTCAACCTTTTGAATTGATCGCTGACGCATCCGACGTTACCATAGGCGCAGTACTTCAACAGTCCATCAATGGCATACACTAACCTATCGCCTTCTACTTGAGAAAACTACAACCTCGCAAAACGCGTTATGATACATTAGGGAAAGAGTTCATTGCAATCTACCGGTCGATCCTACACTTCCACACCTATCTGGATGGCCGAAAGTTCAAGATCTACACAGATCATCTTACTCTACTCTCGATGCTCAGAGGAAAGAAAGAGTATTTATATTCATGACGTGTCTACTCACAACTTACACGAATACACGAGTATGAATATGAAGTCATTCATGTCAAAGGATCAGAAAACGTGGTCGCTGACTCCCTAAGCCGTCCTGCAGAACTCTGTGTTTCTATCCTGTGTCCTTCACCTATAAGCCCTCAGGAATTGAAAGCAACTCAGCAAGATTATCCATCACTTCGGACATTTGATGTCAATCGCCTGAAAACATTTAGTTATGATGGAACTCTTCTGCAGTGTGAAATAATTGGCGTGGGCCCTCGGCCGTTAATACCCGAAAAACTCCGTCACAAGATCTTCAAGGTTTACCATTTAATGAGCCATCCATCTGGCGAAGCCTCAGTGTAAATTCTATCCAGAACGTATTTTTGGCCTGACATGCGGCGAGATGTCCATAAGTGGTCAAAACAATGTCTGGAATGTCAGAAATGCAAAGTGACGAGACACAACAAAACGGCGCCACAAGTAATCCAAGTGCCCAATGTCCGGTTCCCGAACATACACGTTGATCTGGTAACTTTACCTGCTGTGAACAATATACCATATCTACTGTCAATACGGGATCGCACCACTCGATGGTATGAGGCCATACCACTGCCAGACATAAGGCAAGACACTGTCAGTCATGTTTTAGAGCTCAATTGGTTTGCTCGGTTTGATGCTCCAGCTAAGGTGACAACCGATCGTGGCGCACAGTCTCTCGACAAAGAGTTCGCAGCCCTACTGAAATACTATGGTGTCAAACACTCCGTGACTGCGGCTCGTTATCTGAGAGCAAATGGTTTCGTCGAAAGGCCACACCGGGAACTGAAAGCGGCGCTCAAGACTAGCCCAAAAGAAAATTGGCTTGCGGCTTTACAGAAAGTACTCCTATCAATGCGTACAAGACCTCGAGAGCCGATCAAATGTAGTTCCGCTGAAATGGTATTTGGCGAATGTCTACGGCTGCCTGGCGAACTAGTCCGATCACGCTCTGAAACTGCAATAACGATGAACGATCCGTTTCCACTTCGCAGTTACCTACAGTATAACGCTCAGAATCGGCCGATCTGTCCTACACATCAGCAACATGGTCCAATATATAAACGCAAAGATTTTGATAGCTGCAAATGGTTCTTCGTCAACAACGACATGGATAACAGGATTTTAGCCAAACCGAAGCGCGGTCCTTATCGTGTGTTAGATCGACGTCAGAATTACATTATTTTGGAGATTAATGGCAAAGCGATGTTGACCTATCAGGCGGCGATGAAACGTTTATTCCACCCCAGACAGTTTTGCTGACCACGGGCTGACGCCCGAAATCTCACCAGCGACCGAAACGACTGACACAGTCACGCCGCCGTGCGATATAGAGGAACCAGAATCAGTGACGACAGAGCCAACATCAGTGTTTACTCGTTACGGCAGAGCCATAACACTTCCTGTAAGGTTAG
Source organism: Eudiplozoon nipponicum (assembly GCA_029291075.1). Lineage (NCBI taxonomy): Eukaryota > Metazoa > Platyhelminthes > Monogenea > Mazocraeidea > Diplozoidae > Eudiplozoon > Eudiplozoon nipponicum. Next base: position 34,906 of record JAQBSW010001715.1, on the reverse strand, counting down.
CCCCCTTCATTGTGTACTAATTTTCATTGTCGGGGGGTGGTATGGAAAAGGCCGCTCCGCGTTACAACCCAACGCAGGTCAATTTTGATAAATTTAGTTCTGCTTAAGGTAAAATAGTCTAATTCAGTTTTTACACAATATTTCTCTTAACTGTGATTTTAGCAACAATCTCTGTTAGTTTCAAGCAGTTTTAATTGAGATTTCTTGAACTGCAAATTTAATTGTAATTAATAGGGTTTTGTTTATTAAATATACACACCCGCGCGCAATACGCAGGGAACATGCGGTGGATTATAGTGCATATGTGGTTCGATAGCTTTCTTTGCATTCAGATATGATTTCACGCATCAGGACATCAGATGTTCCTCAATCAAATTCACAAATTCTATTATTATAAATAAATAAGTTAAAGCCATAGCAAATAGTGGATTAATTATTTTTGAAGTTTTTCATTGAAGTTTTTACCTTTTTTATTCTATCCATCATCAGTGACAACTTTTACCAGTGACTTTATTTATATCATCATATATTTTCAATCGGTTACATGTATTCATCACAATTCAGACGTTTGTGAATGGAATATTTTTCTTGTGTTGACAATATATCGTTTTGTTGCCGTCTAGAGCACGGACAGTTTTGTTTAACTGTGAATTGATAATTACTTGTGTATAAGACATTCAATTTTGTTGACAATATATCGTTTTGTTGCCGTCTAGAGCATGGTCAATTTGGACTAACTTTGATTTTTTTCTTTGCAACATTGTGTATAATACATGTATAATTACTCGACTTAGCCTTCTCACAGCACCCATCGGAAAAAGGTCGGGGACTATTCATAAGCACGGATCTCATCAGCAGCTACCAGGACTATGTAGGAAGGGTACCGCATCACGAACTAGATATCTACTCCGAAAAAATCCCTCTACAAACCAACCTATCAATTCTTGAAAGTATCCACGAACTATTGAAAATTTATATTGAAAGGGATCAAAATATCTGCAAAACAAAACTGTGTAGACCAAGTCTGTTTACGGTAAATATTTCTAGGTTATTTACTATTAGTATCTATCTTTAAAAGTACATCTAGGAAGGGAAGACAAACACTTTTATCGTGCTCTGACGTGAAACCGATTTTCTATGCGCTTAGTTGAAACTTTGAAGCAATATTCGTGATTGTGACATCTTATTAACGCTCTCATTCCAAAAGAATATACCAATCCATAACTACGCTGCTGTAATAACGTAACAGAATAACTATTTTCGTACTTTCCAGATTTTAATTTGACAGAAAATTACTCTCGGCGCAACTCTTTCTTCGTTAAAATTTATAAGTTAAAACCTTACTTCGAGCTTCATGACAGTAGCAATATTCAGCCTTTTGCATGTATATTAAGTTAATAACTCTAACTGTTCAATTCATGATCCCAACAACAAAATGCTTACCAGCTTGCTTTGTGTAAAGTTGCACAACATTCTGCCTTCCAGTGTTACTACCGGAAAACCTAAAATTATCTAAGACGATTGTAAAGTTTGTAGAGATTTCGGCTATATTAACTAATGAGAGCCCCATAGACGCCAAGTCTTTAACAGCCTTAGTGAGTCTATTTGAGTCCGATGGATTAGTTTTCCATTCCATATCTATTAATTTCATATATGCGACTCTCTGTACTATATAATCAGTGTCCTTAAGCTTAAGATTAGCCTCCATGTTAATCACAATTATATCTGCTTATTTATTCAAGTAGTTTGCGGAGGAATATGTACATTTTACGTGAAAATGCACACCGAATGTTTGAGCCGGAAGGAGATATGACACGAATAGCAGAATAATTAAATTATCTGTACCTGAACGTTCTTGTATGCATGACATTAAAAGAAAACTCGTTTTAACTGGAATATAATATGAGAGTCACAAATGTAAAATTGATACGAGAAACAATATGTATGTTGTTGGTCATAAGAGCAGGTCCCGAAATACAGAAAACTGAAATTACGCACAATTCAACGGTGTATATATTTGAAAATATTTAAACAAATAATGTTCTAGAATTTAAAAGAATATTTAATGCCTTAATGATATTCTTTCCAGTCAGCCACGGTGGTTGAATTTTACCTATATTTGTTTCCTAATTTTTGTCGGTATAAATATCTTCCTCTACATATACCACATTCAAATAAAGGCTTCTGTAACGACACAGAGCAATTTGCCGACATATTGTGTAAATTAAATTAAATTCAATTTACGCTGCACCAATGAGAAAAAAACGAAATTTGCCGTTAACCAATCGTGCGCAAATAGCCAATCAAGGCTATTTAGGCACGGTGAATTTACCATGAAAGTCAGTTGCCGCGTTTGCCTTCTGCTGTGCGTTTCTCCAACGTGCGGTCTGCTATCGTCACCAACGCTGAGTTTTGGGCTTGCTTCACACACATTGGCAATTTCAGTCACGCCAATCTTGTTGCTGTACAATTAGAAAGACGAGCCAGTTACTGCAGAACTTCAACGAGTTTACTCAGGGGATTTCAACACCACAACAGAAGGGACCACAACCCAAGTCAACCAGAGGTGGTCTCAATTGTCTAGGAGTATTTATGGTCACTACTACACTAACTGACCTTCTCGGCATTCTCCAGAGAACGCAAGACAAGCCCACATAAGGGCCCCTAGAAGTACTAACTCAGCCTTCCTGCCTGTTCTACTGCTGGTTTGTCTGACGTTGATGGAGCGCGGTGGTCTTGTCACTTGGTTGAGCATGATGTCGATGTCGTGAACAACGCGACTTGTTAAATCTACTGGTTTGACATTGGCTTCAGCGAGTTTGGCTTGCACACACCAGACTTAACGCAGGAAATATTTCTCCTCTTCCGGATTTTATGAAGGTCATATATTTTACATGCCCATTGATCGTCATATTTTACATTTCTTTGTAAGTTTGATTCAAACATCTTCCAGCATACATATATACATCCGCTTTGCACTTGTAACGACACAAATGAATTACCGACATATTGCGTAATATAAATTCAATTCAATTTACGCTGCACCAATGAGAAACAAGCGAAACTTTTCGTTAACTAATAGTGTGCATGTAGCCATATATGGCTATTACATGGCTATTTAAGCACGGTGAATTTACCATGCAATTCAGTTTTCGCGTTTGCCTTCTGCTGTGCGTATCTCTGACGTGCTGTCTGCCACCTTTCACATACTCTAATTTTTGGTCTTGCTTTACCAACATTGGAAATATCAACCATGCCAATCTTTTTGCTGTACAACTAGAGAGACGAGCCAATTACTTCAAAAATTCAACGAAGTAAACTCAGCGGGATTACAACTCTACAACAGAAGGAACCACAACCCGAGTCAACCCAAGCTGGTCTCAAAAGTCTAGGAATACTTCTGGACAACACCACACTTCTCGGCATTTGCCAGAGAACGCAAGACCTGCCCTGTTAAAGGCCCCCCAACAGTACTCACTTCGTATTTATAGCACTATAACCGACTTTGTAACGTCGTACGTCATTTACTTGAAGCTGGGGTATTTACAAAATCGGCGACCGCATCAGGATACGAAGTACTGTAATGTTTATTTTGGTATAAATAAAATGGACTTCCTTTTTCATTTATTTTTGATAAAAATAGTTTAACATTTGCGTATACGTCTTTTTACTCTGGTCGTGGTCTTCCGGAAATTTAGTTGAGTATATATTTTTTAGACGGAAGGTCTTTTCAACCTCTCTAAAGTCGTGGTCTTCTGGGGAATTTTTTTGAGTGCATGCTCTACTCAATTTTCCTACGTAGAAAACTGTACATCTTGGTGTTATGTGAACGAAAATTGAACGGACATGCACGACAGATGCAACTGCGGAAGATTTCAATTTTGGAAGCTGTTAGTATCTACGTAAAAAACTGTGAACAAACATTGACAGTACGAAGGTATGTATTAGGTTTTGCGAACCTAGTAACAAATTAGTTCAGTTGTGACCAGAAGGATAAACCAAAGGCAGCATGGACGGAAAGTATAATCTCATTCACATTCGTTTCGTGCTTACTGGCGACTCATCAGTAGGAGCCGGTATTACGCCCTTTAACCACTATATATTTGGTAGAAGAATGTGAAATAATAGGACGGTACAATCTCCTAGACGAATGTGTAAACCTGTAATAGTGAAGCTAACATCATATAAAGTCTATGACAATGTAATAGTTTTTATATATAATGTGTGACGATAACAGTATAGGGGAATTTTTGATCAAACATACCGTCCTATTATTTCACATTCTTCTACCAAATATATAGTGGTTAAAGGGCGTAATACCGGCTCTTACTGATGAGTCGCCAGTAAGCACGAAACGAATGTGCATGAGATTATACTTTCCGTTCATGCTGCCTTTGGTTTATCCTTCTGGTCACAACAGAAATAATTTGTTACTAGGTTCGCAAAACCTAATACATACTTGCATATATATTAGTTCTTTGCAACAAACAGTATTTAACTGTAATACATTGACAGTACGTGCTCGGATGATTCAAATGCGGAAGATTCTCTTTCAACTGTGGAAACTGTTAGCGGGTAAGCGTTTCGTTTAAAGTATATTTATATATTTTTATCTTACTTATAAATTTATGCTTTAAATATCTCGTAAGTTTGTTAGAATATCGGGTCCAATTTTAGATATTTATGTTCCTATTTGGAATGGAGATAGTGAACTACTCTTTATCTTCCGCAATCATTAAAACTATTCGCCAGGCAGCTTCCCAACGCTCTCTCTATAGATGACTTATCTGAGTGGTGTGAGTTAGAATACAGGGTTTTAGAACCTAAGGTGAATCCGCCGTCCCTTTGTCCACCCCCGCAAGATAATAGGCTCTCTTCTTTAGTGAGGACAGTAGCAAACATGGCTAAAGTTCAAGAAGGATTGGCCATAACGAAATCTGAGCTATATCAAGTAAATGCTCGACCTAAAATCATGCCTAAAACTAATTATAACGGTAGGCGGCGATCGAGATCCCAGCAATCCTTTAACAGATATGCCACAAAGAACTGGTGCTATAATCATCAGGAGTTTTTTATTCATGCGAAGTCTGTCTCTGTCGTTCCGAAGAATTTCCAAATGAGTGTCAATTTCCACAGTTGACGGAAAGGACAACAGAACACAGCCGCAGTGATGCAACAGGATCGGGAAACGTGTGGCGCTGAAAGTAGAAGACCGTACTTTCTGCGCATCAACGGCATCAACGGCGCCACAGGGAAAAAATCAATTACAATCCGACATTCCTCTCGACTCTTTTCGTCATCGCCGAATTTGCCACATAGAGAGCCAAACGGACAACGCCGGTCGCAATCACCAGCCTACTTGTTTGCATGACCAGGCCAATCAGCCCAACGAAATTCTGCATCTTCTTGATTTCAGATCTGGCGAATATTCATCGTAGACACAGGTGCAGCAGTCTCAGTTCTCAAGGCTGATTCATTGGTCGAGATGTCGCTAGGCCTTCTACTCGCAACAGCTACAGGAAGCCCGTATCTACTTATGGCTGTCGGTATCGCACACTCAATGTAGGTCTACGGCGTGAATTTTCGCACAACTTCATCATTGCCAAGGTCTCACAAAATATAATAGGACTTGATTTCCTTTTGAAATTTCGGCTCTTTGTTGATCTTGCAAATCAAAAGATCATCGACCCCTCCACCGGACTTGAGCAAAGTTTTTGGACACTTGCCTCCGAGCATTTGGAGTTACAGGTCATTCAGCCAACCCCAGTGCATCATTCAGCAGAGATATCAGCAGCTCTTCAAAAATAAAGTCGCTTTCGATCTTAAAAAGTCAGAGCTACGAGTCTCCAACACGATGCACCATATCGTCACAGAAGGGCAACCTATTGCACTCAAGAAGCGACCACTGGCCCCTGCTAAGCTGAAAGCTGTCCAAGAAGAATTCTCAAGGCTTTTGGAAGAGGGAATCATCAGACCATCGAAAAGTTCATGGGCGTCACTACTGCACTTAGTCTCCAAAGCAAACGGATCGTACAGAGCCTGCGGAGATTACCGTAAGCTAAATTCAGTGACAAAATCTGATGCATATCCTATTCCAAATATTAACACTTTACTTGAAAAACTCAACGGCAGCAATTTCTTCTCAGTCATTGACCTCAGACAAGCCTACCATCACATCCCGGTAGCAACAGAGGATATCGAGAAAACTGCAGTCATCACTCCATTTGGCCTTTTCGAATATCTTTACATGCCTTTTGTACTTAAGTGTGCTACACAAAATTTTCGAAAATTCATGGACAATATACTTTGCGACGACTCTGCTTATGGTATGTCATATCTCGATGACCTAATCGTATTCAGTCCAGACTTAGAATCTCATGCCAAGCATCTACGAAATGTCCTATCACATTTATCAAACCACGGACTGAAGATCAATTGTGACAAGTCGCAAATTGCAACTACATCCGTAGACTTCTTAGGGCATCATACCACACCACAAGGAATTCAACCTTTGCCGTCAAAGGCGAATTCAATCAGGAATATCAAGTCACCGAAGACTATCAGCAAGTTTAAGAAAATTCTGGGTGTACTAATCTACTATCGCAAGTTCCTTCCGGGCCTTTCAAGACAACTTTATCCTTTGTGCAGGCACCTGCGGAATCGAAAAGGACTTAGCAAGAATTCCATCATTACTTGGTCAACCGAAGACGAGGAATTACTTCGACTCGCCATCAACTCATTAGCAAATGCCAGATTTTCAACGACCATTTCTACTCACGACAGATGCTTCTGAATTTGCTATTAGAGCCACTTTGGAACAAGAGATCGACGGATTTCGGAAGCCTATCAGTTTCTACTCGCGTACTCTCCAACCAGTAGAAACGAGATATGACACTTTCGGTCGAGAACTCCTCGCTATCCACGACACAGTGCGCCATTTTATCAGCATCATTGGCAGTAGCAGATTTGTTGTTTTCACAGATCATGCACCACTAGTTAGCGCACTTCGAAACACAACTTCATCTATCGCCAAGTACCCTGCCAGAGTGGAAAGACAGCTTTCTCGTCTAAGCGAATGGCAATTTGACGTCTTTCACGTCAAGGGCAAACAAAACTTCATTGCAGATGCCCTGTCTAGGCCAGACGTCTCTCTACAACCACCTTCGCCGTCACCATTCACTGTCAACTCCGTGGCACTCAGTGAACCTGCACTAACGGCAACTCTCCTGCGAACTGAACAACGCGGTGACATTCACATTCAAAAATCAATAGCCCGTCACCCAACCAAGTTCATATGCCGTCTGTGGGAAGGCTTACCAATTGTTTACTTCACGAGTACGCAGCCCAACAAGCCAGTTCTGCCGACCAGCCTTCAGAGAAAAGTTTTCGATTCAATTCACTCAATTTCTCACCCAGGAAGCCAAACGATTGTCCGACTTCTTACAGATCGTTTCTGGGGTCACAGACTTAGGCAGAATGTTAAACGATGGGTGTCAGAGTGTGCAATTTGTCAGAAAAACAAGATCACACGACACACTCGTTTTAAGTTGCAACATTTTCGGTCTACTTCTCGCCTAGCCATCGTCCACATCGACATAGTTCATCTGACAAAGGTTCAATGTTTCAGCTACCTTCTAACTATGATCGATAGATTTATACGGTGGCCTGTGGCATTACCTCTTGGCACCATTTCTGCAGACGAAGTAACTAACGCTTCTATCTCTGCATGGATATCCAATTATGGTGTTCCCAATGAGGTTATCCTTGACAGAGGCACTTGCTTCTCATCGGGTCGTTTCAAAACCACCTTGCGGTACATGGGATGCACCTTACGCAGGACGACTGCCTACCATCCACAAGCTAACGGTATTGTAGAGAGAATGCATAGGGAACTAAAAGCTGCTTGAGCATCCTTGTCCATTAATGGTAACTGGGTCGATGCACTACCTTTAGTTATGCTTGTCATATGTTCCCGTACGCGTGAATCCATTAAAACGTCTGCGTCACAATTCTTGTATGGCATAGATCTACGCCTGCCTAGTCAGCTCCCATGTCTACTACCCGCACAGGATGACCCAAAAGATGATGTTACTCGCCTTCGACTTCATTTCGTTAACATGTATGAACAGCAGCCGATACATACGCCTCGTTCAGTCTTCGTTCACCCACAGCTCCTTAGGTGCAAGAGAGTACTCGTTCGCATCGACACTGCTGTTGCACCACTACAACCAAAGTATCGCGGTCCTTACCCGATTTTGCTCAGACAACCCAAATACTTAGTAACAAATTAGTTCAGTTGTGACCAGAAGGATAAACCAAAGGCAGCATGAACGGAAAGTATAATCCCATGCATATTCGTTTCGTGTTTACTGACGACTCATCAGTATGAGCCGGTATTACGCCCTTTAACCACTATATATTTGGTAGAAGAATGTGGAATAATAGGACGGTACAATCTCCTAGACGAATGTGTAAACCTGTAATAGTGAAGCTAACATAATCTAAGGTCAACGACAATACGACTTCAATGCTAACTCACACTATATAATATATATACCGAGTCTGTAAAGGATATTAACACTATGGCTATTGTGTTAGTAACTGATACCTTTTTGAAATCGATGAGTACCGAATACTAACACTATGGATTCCGAGTCGGTATATGATACCAACCTGATGGATATAAATTTATGCTAAAGTTCACCCAAATTGAGAATTACAACAATTTCCGAACACATGTTACTCCAGTTAAATCATACACTCTGGCCTTCATCGATATCAGTTATCACATTTCGCGGTAAACATGACATCATTCAATTCAATATATTACAGTTAAATACTGTTTGTTGCGAAGAGCTAATATATATGCAAGTATGTATTAGGTTTTGCGAACCTAGTAACAAATTAGTTCAGTTGTGACCAGAAGGATAAACCAAAAGCAGCACGAACGGAAAGTATAATCTCATGCACATTCGTTTCGTGCTTATTGGCGACTCATCAGTAGGAGCCATATTACGCCCTTTAACCACTATATATTTGGTAGAAGAATGTGGTTGGTATCATGTACCGACTCGGAAACCATAGTGTTAGTATCCGGTACTCATCGATTTCAAAATGGTATCAGTTACAAACACAATAGCCATAATGTTAGTATCCTTTACAGACTCGGTATATATATTATATAGTGTGAGTTAGCATTGAAGTCGTATTGTCGTTGACTTTAGATTGTGTTAGCTTCACTATTACAGGTTTACACATTCGTCTAGGAGATTGTACCGTCCTATTATTTCACATACTTCTACCAAATATATAGTGGTTAAAGGGCGTAATACCGGCTCCTACTGATGAGTCGCCAGTAAGCACGAAACGAATGTGCATGAGATTATACTTTCCGTTCATGCTGCCTTTGGTTTATCCTTCTGGTCACAACTAAACTATTTGTTACTAGGTTCGCAAAACCTAATAAATATTTGCATATATATTAGTTCTTCGCAACAAACAGTATTTAACCCAAATACTTCATTATTATGCAAGGCGCGACACCGGCATCAGTAATTAAAGACAGGTTGAAACCGTTTATCAAACTACCTGATTCTGAAAGCAGTCAACCTCCTACACACGTCTCAGGCTCCATCTGCCCACAATCTCAATAGTCTGCTTTTCATAACGCGTAATTGATATCTTTTGTAACCTTAACTTTTCGTAGCAAAAATTTTAACCTTACGTTATTTTTCGCATTTATCTTACATGGCATAACCAGCTGTTCTTAGCTAACAGTTGTGTAGCATTTTTGAAAAGTTCCTTGGTATTATGCCATCTCTGAGGCGATTTTTGAGTACATATTTTTTATACCGTTACCTTTGATTTTCATGTATATATTTTTACATAATAATGTATGGCTCACACCTGAACTCTAACTGCATATTTTGGTATGACCAGCTACTTGGAGCTAACGCTTTCGTGTAGCAACACTAAGTAGTTATCAGCTTCATTTCATGGTACAGACCACTTTCAATGCATACCTCAACTTCATCACTTGCACAGATACCACTCTACAAATATCATGACCCCAACGTCGAGCCCACACTAGCTCCTTTGGTCGTATACAAACACATTGGCGACGATCCAGCCTAACTATTTTTAACTTAAACCTGGCAACTTCAGTGGAGATTTACCTCGAAATCCTCGCGCTGCGGCTCCCAAATCTTACACAGCTCTATTTTGCCTGACGACGGTATGACCGGCCGCTGCAACTTAAATTTTGTGTAGCAATTCCTAGTGGTTACTTTGCATCATATCATTGTTGAAGCAACTAACACGCATAATTTAGCCCAACATTTATGATAAATTACTTTTTTATATCTATGGGCAGAATAATAGCCAGTTGCTTAATTTGGTTCGAAATCTGTCATGCATTTCTTATCTAACCTCACCGAGAGGAATATTTTTTCTTTTCTTTCATAGAGGGAAGTGATGTAACGACACAAAGCAAATCCCCGACATATTGCGTAAATTAAATTAAATTCAATTTACGCTGCACCAATGAGAAAAAAGCGAAAATTTTCGTTAACCAATTGTATGCAAGTAGCCATATATGGCGATTACATGGCCATCTAAGCACGGTGAATTTACCATGCAATTCAGTTTTTGCGTTTGCCTTCTGCTGTGCGTATCTCCGACGTGCTGTCTGCTACCTTTCACATACGCTGATTTTTGGCCTTCTCTACCAACATCAGCAACATCAGTAACGCCAATCTTGTTGCTGTATAACTAGAGAGACGAGCCAATTACTGCAGAACTTCAACAAAGTTACTCAGAGAGATTCCAACTTTACAATAGAAGGAACCACAACCCAAGTCAACCCGAGCTGGTCTCAAGAGTCTAGGAGTACTTCAAAATCAATATTTCGCGCGCGGTTTGAAATGGCTCCGATTTTGTCGCATTCTGATATTGAAAAAATTGTTACGGATCTTCAGAACTCAATGAAGGTGTTGAAGGAAGAAAACAACTATTTAAAAAATGAAATGTCCAAATTGAAGAATGATGCTGTTGTGAATGCGACGAAATTGGAACAAGCGGTGAAGAATAATGAAACCTTAAGCGCGCATATTGTTGAACTGACTGAGGCACTACATACGAAGTTAGACAAATTACAGACAGATGTTCTGCCATGGATTGAACTGGCTGATATAACAGTGGAAGGCGACACGCCAGTTAAAAAAAAATCATCCGGTGAAGAAATACTGAATAAATTAGCGAACGAAGTCTCAGCGCGGAACAGCAAACAAGATCAGTTAGTTTTATTTAATCTTGATGAAAATGCCGACGTAAAGGACGTCGAAAAATTAAATGCTTTAATGGGCGCATGCCGATATTGCTAAATGCTATAGGGTGGGGAAACGGTCAGATCGTTCAAGGCCAGTAGTTGTAAAACTATCAAAAAGGCCAACAAATATGCAGATAGAGTCTATCAATAAAAAGAAGTGGGGTGGTTTTGCAGACAAACTTCACCAGGTGGCAAAAGTGAAGAGGTTGGGCGACTTGGGAACGGAAGCCGCCAACCTCTGATCAAGCAATTATAAGGAATCTATCGAGTGAGACTGCAACATCAAAAAACGATGTATCATTACTAAATGTTGTGGACAGCGGGGGGAGAAGAAGTATGGCCTCAAAACACGGGAAACGAGTAATAAAGAAGCCAACAAAGTTGAATCAGTAAAAGTCGATAATTGTTTAGATAAGTCGTGTTCTACATTTACTTTATTTTATGCTAACTTTCTGAGTGTTAGGAACAAAAACTTTTTGCTGTGTAATTTTATAATAAGTAATGATTTTGATTTTATAATATTATCTGAAACCTGGCTTAATAAGGATATTGAAAACCATGAATTTGATATTCCTCACTATTCTTTATTCAGAAAAGACAGATCGCTGGATAAAAGAGGTGGAGGAGTACTCATTTATAGTAAATCTGTATTAAAGGCGAAAATTTTGCATACTAGTGAAGATAATGCTATCATTGATTTTTTATCTATACAAATTGATAATCTGATCTTAACAGCGGTTTACAGACCGCCGTATGCTACTTTATTTGATGATCAAACATTTACCAATTCTTTTCAATCTATTTTTGACTGCCATGGCTATAATGTAGTGGTAGGTGACTTTAATAAGTTACAGGACTGTGAAATAATCAATTTTTTTCTAACCATGATCTCAAGCAGATTATAAATGAATCAACTAGAGGTTCGCAATGCTTAGATCATGTATACTTAGAAATTGAAACGGTGAAATCACACAGCTATGATGTTGTAAACTTTTTCAAAGAATTGAATCACAAACAAATTATTTTACAATGGAACATCTTGAGTAGCAAAACACAGAAACAATTTTGAAAATGCACACGTGCAATGTTCCAGAATCAACTGGAATCTTTTTAGAGAATTAAGCTTACTGATTGATTATGAAAGTTTTTATATCATGAACACTGACGAATTTGTTTCTTCTGTTTCATCGTTATTATCTATTTTATTTCAGGCATCTACGTTTACGGACATTATACCGAAACGAATTAATAGGAAATTGTGTAAACTAAGAATTAAACGAGATAATATAATAAAGTGTAGTCTTATCAATAGTATTAAACAAATGAGGTTAGATTTCATTGATAACGAAATTAATTCATCACTGCTGATAATTCGTCAATGATCAGAACGAATTATTTTGGCCAAAATGAAGAGTAATCCTAGACTAGGATACAAACTCCTCACAGATTACAGTAAATATAAGGAAAAGTTAAAGCTTATATTACCTGTGGATAAAACTGAGTATGAATTTCTCTGTGAATTGGATGAAGTATTTGGCAATTTGATATGCAATCCACAGAATGAAAGAAATTTTATAGAACTATCTGATCCTTTGGGAGGCCAGGAACCAGGACTTGTTATTGACAGTGATGAATTGATAAAATTGATGTTAAAAATCAAATCAAAAAAACAAAAAGATCACTTTGGTATTTCGATTGATAACCTGCTGCAATTACCCTTAGCCTTTAGGAATGTGCTCTGCAACTTTATAAATAGAATTTTGATGAAAGGGAAATTACCAATCGATATACTAACGATAGTAGCTAAGCCGTTGCCAAAAGTAAGTAAGCCAACGTGCGCCAGTGATTATAGATTAATCTCTATTATCCCTTCGTTTTTGAAGATAATAGAACGATTGATACTAGATCATTTAGAACGTATGTTGCCGGCTGATTTTGATTTATGTCAACATGGCTTTACGAAAGATAGATCGACAACTACTAATATGCTTTCTATGTGAAAACATGTAATTGCATTAGATGAGAAAAAGTTAGATGCATTAATTGTATTTATAGATATCTCAAAAGCTTTTGACTCTATATCTTTTGATGCTATTTTGAATGCGATTAATTTATTGAATATTGATCCGAATATTTTTAGATTACTTAAATACTATTTATATAATCGAAGAATGAGTATTCAAGTAAATGATTTGATATCAAAATCGAAACGAGTAACGAGTGGAGTTCCACAGGGATCAAGTTTGGGGCTAATTTTATTTAAAATCGTATTTGCACATTTGGAAACTAAGATCCTTAACGGTCGAGTTTGCAAATTCGCTGATGATTTGAAAATAATCTTCCCAATTGATCCAAAAAATGTCGAATTCTCCAAAAATAATGGGACATTAGATTTATATGATTTGAGTAGATATTTGATTACACTAGGGCTGAGAATAAACAATAAAAAGACGAGAGCTTTAAAAATAGGTAACAGAACAAACTTTCATTATGTTTATTTTCATGATGCCGTTATTAATGATGTGTTTGAGATTAAACTTATGCAAGAAATTAAGGATTTAGGCATAACTATTCAATATACAGCTTCTGCTGAGAGACATATTGAAAGTATAGTAGGCAGTGCCAAGAAAAGATGGGCACTAATAAATCGAAATATCTTATCGAATGATATAAAACTTAAAATGTATATAATATGGATTAGACCGATACTAGAATATGCTGTCGCTACTTGGAATCCATTAAAAAGGGTTTGTCCAATAAGATAGAAGCTGTACAAAGAAAAGTTGTGAAACAAATTAGTCCTATCTCCTGCACTATATACGCCTCTAGATTACAGTTTGTGTCATTGCAATCTTTGTGGTTTCGGAGGATGTGCTATTGCCTAAAAGTTTTCCATTTGAACCAGTGGACTGGTGCCTATATATCTCCGATACGAAAGAGTCATGAAGATGGAACTAGATCTGGACATTTGGCAATATCTCCTCCTTTGTTGGGGAATGTTGTGAGCGAGTTACTCTCCTTCTCGAAAATCTACAAAATTTATAACCAATTGCCGAAGTGGCTTAGAGAAATGCTTCCATCTAAGATGTCTTTTAAATTTTTATCTACTGAACTTGAAAAAGTCTACAATCCTGCTGATATTTTTTATTCTGATTATGATAATACTTTCTCATGTTTGAATAAAAGACAAGGATAATTGTTATCGGAAACAGATTTTCTTGAGATTTTTATTTCCAAGTTTTGTATTATTATTATTATTAAAATTGAAATGTTATGCATTATATCATCATGTTAGTCAAAAATACATACAATCAATTGCTAGTCATGGTTCTCAATTTTTTTGCATAATGTTACACTCGAATTATATCTTAATTGTTCCTATTTTGATGATGTATCTATTATTCTTTTCAGCCGAAAGTAGCTGGTCATACCAAAATAGGCAGTGTAATGTCATGTGTGAGAAATACATTATAATGTAAAAATATATACATTAAAATCAAAGGTAACTGCATAAAAATATGTACACGAACATTGCCTCAGAGATGGCATAATACAAAAGAACTGTTCAAAAATGCTACACAATTGCTAGCTAAGAACAGCTGGTTATGCCACGTGAGACAAATACGAAAAATAACCTAAGGTTAAAAAAATTTTGATAGTTAATGTAAATGTTTAAAAAAAATTAATTACGTGTTATACAAAGCAGGAAATTGAGATTGTGGGCAGACGGAGCCTGAGACGTGTGTAGAAGGTTGAACGCTCTCAGGATCAGGTGGTTCGATAAACAGTTTCAACCTGTCTATGCTTACTGATGTCGGTGTAGCGCCTTGCATAATGATAAAGTATTTTGGCTGTCTTAGTAAAATCGGGTAAGGACCGCGATACTTTGGTTGTAGTGGTGCAACAGCAGTATTGTTGCGAACAAGTACTCTCTTGCAGCTGTGGAGCTGTGGGTGAACGAAGACTGGACGAGGCGTGTGTCTCGGCTGTTGTTCAGACATGTTACCGAAATGAAGTCGATGGCGGGTAGCTTCGTCTTGTGGGTCATCTTGTGCCGGTAGTAGACGTGGGAGGTGACTAGGCAAGCGTAGATCCATGCCATACAAGAGTTGTGACGCAGATGTTTTAATGGATTCACGAGTACGGGAACGCATGACAAGCAGAACTAAAGGTAGTGCATCGACCCAGTTGCCATTAATGGACGAGGATGCTAAAGCAGCTTTGAGTTCCCTATGCATTCTCTCTACCATACCGTTAGCTTGAGGATGGTAGGCAGTCGTCTGGCGTAAGATGCATCCCATGTACCGCAAGGTGGTTTTAAAACGATCAGATGAGAAGCAAGTGCCTCTGTCCGTGATGACCTCATTGGGAACACCATAATTGGATATCCATGCAGAGATAAAACCATTAGTTACTTCGTCTGCAGAAATGGTGCCAAGAGGTAATGCCGCAGGCCACCGTGTAAATCTATCGATCATAGTTAGAAGGTAGCTGAAACCTTGAACCTTTGTCAGATGAACTATGTTGCTGTGGACGATGGCTAGCCGAGAAGTAGTTCGAAAATGTTGCAACTTAGAACGAGTTTGTCGTGTGATCTTGATTTCCTGACAAATAGCACACTCGGAAACACATCGTTTAACATTCTGCCTAAGTCTGTGATCGCAGAAACGATCTGTGTGAAGTCGGACAGTCGCTTGGCTTCCTGGGTGAGAAATTGAGTGAATTGAATCGAAAACCTTTCTCTCAAGGCTGGTCGGCAGAACTGGCTTGTTGGGCTGCGTACCCGTGAAGTAAACAATTGGTAAGCCTTCCCACAGGCGGCATATGAACTTGGTTGGGTGACGGGCTATTGATCTTTGAATGTGAATGTCACCGCGTTGTTCAGTTTGCAGGAGAGTTGCCGTTAGTGCAGGTTCACTGAGTGCCACGGAGTTGACAGTGAATGGTGACGGCGAAGGTGGTTGTAGAGAGACGTCTGGCCCGGACAGGGCATCTGCAATGAAGTTCTGTTTGCCTTGATGTGAAAGATGTCAAATTGCCATTCGCTTAGACGAGAAAGCTGTCTTTCCACTCTGGCAGGGTACTTGGCGATAGATGAAGTTTCGTTTCGAAGTGCGCTAACTAGTGGTGCATGATCTGTGAAAACAACAAATCTGCTACTGCCAAAGATGCTGATAAAATGGCGCACTGCGTCGTGGATGGCGAGAAGTTCTCGGCCGAAAGTGTCGTACCTCGTTTCTACTGGTTTGAGAGTACGCGAGTAGAAACTGATAGGCTTCCGAACTCCGTCGATCTCTTGTTCCAAAGTGGCTCCAATAGCGAATTCAGAAGCATATGTCGTGAGTAGAAATGGCTTTTCGAAATCTGGATGCGTTAGCATTGTGGCATTTGCTAACGAGTTGATGGCAAGTCGAATTAATTCCTCGTCTTCGGATGACCAAGCAATGATGGAATTCTTGCTAAGTCCTTTTCGGTTCCGCAGGTGCCTGCACAAAGGATAATGTTGTTTTGAAAGGCCTGGAAGGAACTTGCGATAATAGTTTAATACTCCCAGGATTTTCTGCAAATCGCTCAAAGTCCTTGGTGACTTGATATTCTTGATTGAATTCGTCTTTGACGGCAACGGTTGAATACCTTGGGCCGTGATACGATGCCCTAAGAGGTAGACGGATGAAGTTGCAATCTGTGTCTTGTCACAATTGATCTTGAGTCCGTGGTTGGATAAGCGTGAGAGGACATTTCGTAGATGTTTCGCATGAGATTCTAGATCTGGACTGAATACCATAATGTCATCGAGATATGACATACAATAAGCAGAGTCGTCGCGAAGCATGTTGTCTATGAATCTTTGAAATGTCTGAGTAGCACACTTAAGTCAAAAAGGCATGTAAATATATTCAAAAAGGCCAAATGGCGTGATGACTGCAGTTTTCTCGATATCCTCTGGTGCTACTTGTGTGTGATGGTACGCTTGTCTGAGGTAAATCACTGAGAAGAAATTGCTGCCGTTGAGTTTTTCAAGTAAAATGTTGATATTTGGAATAGGATTTGCATCAGATTTTGTCACTGAATTTAGCTTACGGTAGTCTCCACAGGCTCTGTACGATCCGTTTGATTTTGAGACTAAGTGCAGTGGTGACACCCATGAACTTTTCGATGGTCTGATGATTCCCTCTTCCAAAAGCCTTGAGAATTCTTCTTGGGCAGCTTTCAGCTTAGCAGGAGCCAGTGGTCGCTTCTTGAGTGCAATAGGTTTTCCTTCTGTGACGATATGATGCATCGTGTTGGAGACTCGTAGCTCTGACTTGTTAAGATCGGAAAGCGATTTGTATTTTCGAAGAGCTGCTGATATCTCTGCTGAATGATGCACTGAGGTTGGCTGAATGACCCGTAACTCCAAACGCTTGGTGGCAAGTGTCCAAAAATGTTGTTCGATTCTGGTGGAAGGGTCGATGATTTTTTGATTGGCAAGATCAACAATGAGCCAAAATTTTAGAAGGAAATCAAGGCCTATTATATTATGTGAGACCTTGGCAATGATGAAGTTGTGGGAAAATTCACGTCGTAGACCTATGTTGAGTGTGCGGTATTGGCAGCCATAAGTTGGTATGGGCTCGCCTGTAGCTGTTGCGAGAAGAACGCCTAACGACATCTCGGCCATTGAATCACCTTTGAGAACTGAGACTGCCAAACCTGTGTCTACGATGTACTCTTCGCCAGTTTTGAAATCAAGAAGGTGCAGAAGTTCGTTTGGCTGTTTAGCCGGGTCATGCAAACAAGTAGGCTGGTGATAGCGACCGGCATTGTCTGTTTGGTTCTCTATGTGAAAAATTCGGCGTGGATGAAAAGAGTCGACAGGGATGTCGGATTGTAGTTGGCTTCTTCCCTGTAGCGCCGTTGATGCCGTTGATGTGCAGAAAGTGCGGTCTTCTACTTCCTGCGCCAGACGTTTCCCGATACTGATGCACCCTTGTGCCTGCGGTCTGTTGTCCTCTCCGTCAGCTGTGGAAATTGACGCTCATTCGGAAATTCTTCGGAACGACAAAGACAAACTTGGCAAGCATAAAAAACTTCTGGTGGTTATAAGACCAGTTCTTTGGAGCATATTTATTAAAGGATTGCGGAGATCTCGATCGCCGCCTACCATTATAATTTGACTTAGAAACGAATTTTGGTCGAGCATTCACTTGATTTATCTCGGATTTGGTAATGGCCAATCCTTCTAGAACTTTAGCCATGTTCGCCACTGTTCTCTCTAAAGAGGAGATTCTATCATCTTGCGGGGGTGAAGAAAAGGATGATGGATTCACTTTGGGTTCCAAAACCTTATATTCTTACTCACATCTCTCAGATAAGTCATCTATAGAGAGAGTGTTGGGGAGCTTTCTGGCAAAGAGTTTTAATGTTTGGGGAAGATTGTTAATAAAAACAACCTTAGCCTCATGGTCAGAAATGTTGGTTTTATACCAACGTTTCCATAATTCCCTCAGTATTTCGATGGGGCCAAGATTTGGCATATCTAACTGCGCATATTTGTTTATTATCTGCTCAGTTTCAGTGGGTCCAAGCAAGGATTCTACCTCGTTTGTAGGCCAAAAATGGGATTAGGTAGCTTCCTAATGGCCTCAAGCTTAGGATAAATCCGTCGCTGCAATTCAGAAGGTAGTTTAGCAAAACCTTCGACAGTTTTTGATGACTGTCATAATCAGGAAACGGGGAGAAAGCGGAGTCTACGCGCATAAAGAATAGTTCACTATCTCCATCCCAAACAGGAACATCAATATCTAAAATTGGACCTGACATTTTAGCAATCTTACGGGATCTTAAAAGCATAAATTTATAAGCAATATGAAAATGTATAAATAAACTTTAACGAAACGCTTACCCACAAACAGCTTCCACAGTTGAATGAGCGCAGAACAAAAGCACGTTTCATACGTAGGAAAGATGAACAGAGGCCCCGTCGGCCTTTGATGCCAATGTATTATTATTTTCCACAGTTGAATGAGCGCAGAACAGTATGTACGGTGCCGTTTTGTACGTAGGAAAGATAAACAGAGGCCCCGTTGGCCTTTGACGACAATGTATTATAATTATCCCCACAAATCCACGAATATATACCCAACAGATTTCCCAGAAAACCACGATCAGGGTAAATAAAACACAAATGTCAATCTATTTATCCCAAATAGATGAAAAAGTCAATTTTATTTATACCGAAAAAATCAGAACAATAATCAATATCCTGGCGCGGTCGCCAATTTTGTAAACGCCCCGGCTTCAAGTAAATGCCATACGACGTTACAAACTCGGTTAAGGTGCTCTGAATAGAGATTAGTTACTGATATGGGGGCCCTTAAGAGGGCCTTGTAATGCGTTCTCTTGAAGTCTTCAGAGTTTGAAGATGTCCTAGAGCCTTGGGTGGACTCTGGTTGAGTTGTCGCTCCCGTGGTTGAGCTGTAATCGCGTTGTGGATAGTGTCCTGCAGGTAATTGGCTCGTCTCTCCGGTATCCCGCAACAAGATGAGTCACGGATGTAGTTAGTTGTTGATGAAACGATCAAATCACCAGCGTAGGTATTGACAGCCGACAGAGCGCACACGTATTGACAGCCGACAGAACACACACGCGTGAAGCAGGTAGAAGGCAAATGCCACAACTGACTTGCATGGTAAATTACCGTGCTTAAATAGCATGCAATATGTGTACTTGCATACTATTGGTTAAACGTGGTTAAACGTGGTTAAACGGCAATTTGCTTTTTTCTCATTGGTGCAACGTAAATAAATTTTGAATTTAATTTACGCAATATGTCGGCGATTGATTTGTGTCGTTACAACACTTTCCTCTCTGAAAAAAAAAGAAAAAAAAATTCCTCTCTGCGAGGCTAGATAAGAAATGCATGACAGAGTTCGAACCAAGTTAAGCAAAAATATGATGAACCATAAGTGCTGGGCTTAAATATGCTTGTTGGTTGCTTCAACAATGATATGATGCCAGGTAACCACTAGGAATTGCTACACAAATTGTTAGCTCTATTGGACGGTCATAGCACGTGAGGCAAAATAGAGCAGTGTAAGTTTTTGGAGCCGCAGCGTGAAGATTTCGAGGTAAATCGCCTCTGAATTTGCCAGGTTTAAGTTAAAACCTAAGCAGGTTGGATCGTTGTAAATGTGTTTGTATACGACCAAAGGAGCTAGAGTGCTCGACGTTGTGGTCATGACATTTGTAGAGTGGTCTTTGTGAAATAGATAAAGTTGAGACATGCATTGAAAGTGGCCTGTGCCATGATATGAAGCTGATCACTACTTAGTGTTGCTACACAAAAGCGTTAGCTCTAAGTAGCTGGTCATACCAAAATAGGCAGTGTAATGTCATGTGTGAGAAAAACATTATAATGTAAAAATATATACATTAAAATCAAAGGTAATTGCATAAAATATGTACACGAACATTGTCTCAGAGATGGCATAATACCAAAGAACTGTTCAAAAATGCTACACAATTGTTAGCTAAGAACAGCTGGTTATGCCACGTGAGACAAATACGAACAATAACGTAAGGTTAAAAAAAAATTTTATAGTTAATGTTAATGTTTAAAAAAATTAATTACGCGTTATACAAAGCAGGTTGAGATTGTGAGCAGACGGAGCCTGAGACGTGTGTAGAAGGTTGAACGCTCTCAGGATCAGGTGGTTCGATAAACGGTTTTAACCTGTCTATGCTTACTGATGTCGGTGTAGCGCCTTGCATAATGATGAAGTATTTTGGCTGTCTTAGTAAAATCGGTTTAGGACCGCGATACTTGGGTTGTAGTGGTGCAACAGCATTATTGTTGCGAACGAGTACTCTCTTGCAGCTATGGAGCTGTGGGTGAACGAAGACTGGACGAGGCGTGTGTCTCGGCTGCTGTTCGGACATGTTACCGAAATGAGGTCGAAGGCGGGTAGCTTCGTTTTGTGGGTCATCTTGTGCCGGTAGTAGACGTGGGAGCTGACTAGGCAGGCGTAGATCCATGCCATACAAGAGTTGCGACGCAGACGTTTTAATGGATTCTCGAGTACGAGAACGCATGGCCAGCAGAACTAAAGGTAGTGCATCGACCCAGTTGTCATTAATGGACGAGGATGCTAAAGCTGCTTTGAGTTCCCTATGCATTCTCTCTACCATGCCATTAGCTTGGGGATGGTAGGCAGTCGTCTGGCGTAAAATGCATCCCATGTACCGCAAGGTGGTTTTGAAACGATCAGATGAGAAGCAAGTGCCTCTGTCCGTGATGACCTCATTTGGAACACCGTAATTGGATATCCATGCAGAGATAAAACCGTTAGTTACTTCGTCTGCAGAAATGGTGCCAAGAGGTAATGCCGCAGGCCACCGTGTAGGTCTATCGATCATAGTTAGAAGGTAGCTGAAACCTTGAACCTTTGTCAGATGAACTATGTCGATGTGGACGATAGCTAGGCGAGAAGTAGATCGAAAATGTTGCAACTTAGAACGAGTGTGTCGTGTGATCTTGTTTTTCTGACAAATAGCACACTCTGAGACCCATCGTCTAACATTCTGCCTAAGTCTCTGACCCCAGAAACGATCTGTAAGAAGTCGGACAGTCGCTTGGCTTCCTGGGTGAGAAATTGAGTGAATTGAATCGAAAACTTTTCTCTGAAGGCTGGTCGGCAGAACTGGCTTATTGGGCTGCGTACCCGTGAAGTAAACAATTGGTAAGCCTTCCCACAGACGGCATATGAACTTGGTTGGGTGACAGGCTATTGATCTTTGAATGTGAATGTCACCGCGTTGTTCAGTTTGCAGGAGAGTTGGCGTTAGTGCAGGTTCACTGAGTGTTACGGAGTTGACAGTGAATGGTGACGGCGAAGGTGGTTGTAGAGAGACGTCTGGCCTGGACAGGGCATCTGCAATGAAGTTCTGTTTGCCCTTGACGTGAAAGACGTCAAATTGCCATTCGCTCAGACGAGAAAGCTGTCCTTCCACTCTGGCAGTGTACTTGGCGATAGATGAAGTTGCGTTTCGTATTGCGCTAACAAGTGGTGCATGATCTGTGAAAACAACAAATCTGCTACTGCCAATGATGCTGATAAAATGGCGCACTGCGTCGTGGATGGCGAAAAGTTCTCGGCCGAAAGTGTCGTACCTCGTTTCTACTGGTTGGAGAGTACGCGAGTAGAAACTGATAGGCTTCCGAACTCCGTCGATCTCTTGTTCCAAAGTGGCTCCAATAGCGAATTCAGAAGCATCTGTCGTGAGTAGAAATGGCTTTTCGAAATCTGGATGCGTTAGCATTGTGGCATTTGCTAACGAGTTGATGGCAAGTCGAAGTAATTCCTCGTCTTCGGATGACCAAGCAATGATGGAATTCTTGCTAAGTCCTTTTCGGTTCCGCAGGTGCCTGCACAAAGGATAAAGTTGTTTTGAAAGGCCTGGAAGGAACTTGCGATAATAGTTTAGTACTCCCAGAATTTTCTGCAAATCGCTCACAGTCCTTGGTGACTTGATTTTCTTGATTGAATTCGTCTTTGACGGCAACGGTTGAATACCTTGGGCCGTGATACGATGCCCTAAGAAGTCGACGGATGAAGTTGCAATCTGCGTCTTATCACAGTTGATCTTGAGTCCGTGGTTTGATAAGCGCGAGAGGACATTTCGTAGATGTTTCGCATGAGATTCTAGATCTGGACTGAATACCATAATGTCATCTAGTTATGACATACAATAAGCAGAGTCGTCGCGAAGTATGTTGTCTATGAATCTTTGAAATGTCTGGGTAGCACACTTGAGTCCAAAAGGCATGTAAAGATATTCAAAAAGGCCAAATGGAGTGATGACTGCAGTATTCTCGATATCCTCTGGTGCTACCGGTATGTGATGGTACGCTTGTCTGAGGTCAATCACTGAGAAGAAATTGCTGCCTTTGAGTTTTTCAAGTAAAGTGTTGATATTTGGAATAGGATATGCATCAGATTTTGTCACTGAATTTAGCTTACGTTAGTCTCCACAGGCTCTGTACGATCCGTTTGATTTTGAGACTAAGTGCAGTGGTGACGCCCATGAACTTTTTGATGGTCTGATGATTCCCTCTTCCAAAAGCCTTGAGAATTCTTCTTGGGCAGCTTTCAGCTTAGCAGGAGCCAGTGGTCACTTCTTGAGTGCAATAGGTTGTCCTTCTGTGACGATATGATGCATCGTGTTGGAGACTCGTAGCTCTGACTTGTTAAGATCGAAAAGCGATTTGTATTTTCGAAGAGCTGCTGATATCTCTACTGAATGATGCACTGGGGTTGGCTGAATGACCTGTAACTCCAAACGCTCGGAGGCAAGTGTCCAAAAGCTTTGTTCAAGTCCGGTGGAGGGTCGATAATTTTTTGATTGGCAAGATCAACAATGAGCCGAAATTTTAGAAGGAAATCAAGGCCTATTATATTATGTGAGACCTTGGCAATGATGAAGTTGTGGGAAAATTCACGTCGTAGACCTATGTTGAGTGTGCGGTATTGGCAGCCATAAGTTGGTATGGGCTCGCCTGTAGCTGTTGCGAGAAGTACGCCTAGCGACATCTCGGCCATTGAATCACCTTTGAGAACTGAGACTGCCGCACCTGTTTCTACGATGTACTCTTCGCCAGTTTTGAAATCAAGAAGGTGCAGAAGTTCGTTTGGCTGTTTGGCCGGGTCATGCAAACAAGTAGGCTGGTGATTGCGATCGGCATTGTCTGTTTGGTTCTCTATGTGAAAAATTCGGCGTGGACGAAAAGAGTCGACAGGGATGTCGGATTTTAGTTGGCTTCTTCCCTGTAGCGCCGTTGATGTGCAGAAAGTACGGTCTTCTACTTCCTGCGCCAGACGTTTCCCGATACTGATGCATCCTTGTGCCTGCGGTCTGTTGTCCTTTCCGTCAGCTGTGGAAATTGGCACTCATTCGAAAATTCTTCGGAACGACAAAGACAAACTTGGCAAGCATAAAAAACTTCTGGTGGTTATAACACCAGTTCTTTAGAGCAT
This sequence comes from Eudiplozoon nipponicum, assembly GCA_029291075.1. NCBI lineage: Eukaryota > Metazoa > Platyhelminthes > Monogenea > Mazocraeidea > Diplozoidae > Eudiplozoon > Eudiplozoon nipponicum. The sequence goes on along the minus strand of JAQBSW010001715.1, from coordinate 10,564 downwards.
ATTTATTAAATGATTGCGGAGATCTCGATCGCCGCCTACCATTATAATTTGACTTGGAAACGAATTTTGGTCGAGCATTCACATGATTTATCTCCGATTTGGTAATGGCCAATCCTTCTAGAACTTTGGCCATGTTCGCCACTGTTCTCTCTAAGTAGGAGATTCTATCATCTTGCGGGGGTGAAGAAAAGGATGATGGATTCACTTTGGGTTCCAAAACCCTATATTCTAACTCACATCTCTCAGATAAGTCATCTAAAGAGAGAGTGTTGGGGAGCTGTCTGGCAAAGAGTTTTAATGTTTGGGGAAGATTGTTAATAAAAACAACCTTGGCCTTATGGTCAGAAATGTTGGTTTTATACCAGCGTTTCCGTAATTCCCTCAGTATTTCTATGGGGCCAAGATTTGGCATATCTAACTGCGCATAATTGTTTATTATCTGCTCAGTTTCCGTGGGTCCAAGCAAGGATTCTACCTCGTTTTGTGGGCCCAAAATGGGATTAGGTAGCTTCCTAATGGCCTCAAGCTTAGGATAAATCCGTCGCTGCAATTCAGAAGGTAGTTGAGCAAAAACCTTCGACAGTTTTTGATGACTGTCATAATCAGGAAACGGGGAGAAAGCGGAGTCTACGCGCATAAAGAATAGTTTACTATCTCCATCCCAAACAGGAACATCAATATCTAAAATTGGACCTGACATTTTAACAATCTTACGGGATCTTAAAAGAATAAATTAAAAGCAATATGAAAATATACTTTAACGAAACGCTTACCCACAAACAGCTTCCACAATTGAATAAGAGCAGAACAAAAAAGTCACTGTTTCCAAAAATCCGAAGTTGAGTTGTTGAGTACGTACGGTGCCGTTTTGTACGTAGAAAAGATGAACAAAGGACCCGTTGGCCTTTGATGCCGATGTGTTATTATTATCCCCACAAATCCACGAATATATACCCAACAGATTTCCCAGAAATCCACAATCAGGGTAAAGAAAACACAAATGTCAATCTATTATTATATCCCCCCACACAAACCACGAATATATATATATACCCAAAAAAATTCACAGATGACCACGATCACGCAAATCTTAATCGATTTTTACCCCAAATAGATGAAAAAGGAAGTCAATTTTATTTATACCAAAAAAATCAGAACAATAATCAGTATCCTGGCGTGGTCGCCAATTTTGTAAACGCCCCGGCTTCAAGTAAATGCCGTACGACGTTACAAACTCGGTTAAGGTGCTCTGAATAGAAATTAGTTACTGATATGGGGGCCCTTAAGAGGGCCTGGTAATGCGTTCGCTTGAAGTCTTCAGAGGTTGAAGATGTCCTAGAGCCTTGGGTGGACTCTGGTTGAGTTGTCGCTCCCGTGGTTGAGCTGTGATCGCGTTGTGGATGGTGTCCTGCAGGTCCTGCATTCAATTGGCTCGTCTCTCCGGTATCCCGCAAAAAGATGAATCACGGATGTAGTTAGTTGTTGGTGAAACTATCAAATCACCAGCGTAGGTATTGACAGCCGACAGAACGCACACGTATTGACAGCCGACAGAACGCACACGCGTGAAGCAGGTAGAAGGCAAATGCCACCACTGACTTGCATGGTAAATTACCGTGCTTAAATAGCATGCAATATGTGTACTTGCATACTATTGGTTAAGCGTGGTTAAACGTGGTTAAACGGCAATTTGCTTTTCTCATTGGTGCAACGTAAATAAATTTGAATTTAATTTACGCAATATGTCGGCGATTGATTTGTGTCGTTACACTTGTTTCCTTTATGTCACTCTCGTAGTTGAGGTAGTCCTGCAATTTTGAATTACATGCGCTAGCGGTTGGTTCAAATTTTTAATAATGTTTTTTTGTTAATATGTGTGAGCTAAAATTAATCTTGTACCGTTAAATTTCTATTATCATATAATAACTGTTTAGATACACACAGCAGCTGGTTCACGATTATATGTGTTGTACGTTTTATTTTCCCTTGACCTCGTTTAAATAATGGGCGAAGTGTTTGCTGATTTTATCCGCAGTCGACAATTCGATCGAGATGAATCATTAGCCTCCATAGCCTTAATCTCTTTTGTATACCCACTAGCATGCAATTAATTTGCTATCCATTTTGCGTCAACCGGAACTTCAATATATATTTAATAATTATTATTTAATTGGCCACAAAAGTAATCTGGCCTGACAGATAAAAAGATCAATATATTAATAAAAATCAGGATTATGTAAAAACGAGGGAAGCAGTGACTAGCAATTGGTTATCATTAAGTGTGTCAATAGGGTTGGTACAAGACAGGTAAGAAAAGTATTGTTTGTAGCAGAGCCCTACGTGGATACCGAAACTACTAGAAAATTGTCGACTAGAATTAAATCTTGAGAAACAAAAAATATTGATCCAAAGTAGGATACTGTGAGTCAATGTATTTTTGAGTCGCATTGTAGATTTTTGACTAGGCAGAGACTGACTTATCTGATTACAGTATTGGAGTTGATTGAGGCCGCTGTGAATCGTGACTTATCTTGGCCTGTTACTGACCAATTTTGAACTTGTAATTTTGTTCGTCATAACATTTAAACATCAATCTTTCATCGTAGATCGTGAACCAGTATTTGAAAATATAACGTTGTTTCAACATAGATCAACTATCAGTTGTAAAAGTCCAGGCGCTTTGGTGAAAATTCGGAGGATATGTACTTTGATTCTTCCGTTGATAATGTTTTCGATGTATTCTATAAGTCCAAAGAGAAAGAAAAATAATGGAGGCATATTATTTATTCAAATATGTTCTTAACAGAAATAACTAGGCTTCGTTATCGTCATTCGTGATTTCAAAAATTGGCTTTCAATGGTCGCGCTTGTGTGGCATTGTCGAACTCGATCAATTAAGTTTTCGTACAAGACATAAATCATACCAATGTTGGTTGCGTGTGTCGCTGGGTAATCTGTTATGTAATGTGACGAATTTTGAGAATAGAATAACATCTTTCACCTATAAAACTTATGAGATATTTTCGAACTTCAGACAGTTTAGGTGGTTGCATTATGGTAATATCAATAGGAGTGTATCGTGCGGTCATTGTAATGTAAGATACGCGTTTGTTAAAGTGGGAAAGTTATAGTTAGCAATCTACACAAACTTATTATACAAATAGACATCCTTTCCTTTATCATACATTCATATCTTGGTTAAAGAAATGCATGTTGAGTGTTCAGCTTCTTTAACATATTTTCTCTATTTTGTGGCGATATCTTAACCTTTATTTTATAGCATATTTGATTTAATTTACTTACAAGAACATTTAATACATCATTGGAATTGGTTATTTCTACGGCGTCTTAGTGGTGGTGCGTGATTAATGATGAGAGGCTTAAGCGTAGTCGTTGTTGCTTCGTATGATTTTTTGTGTAAGAGGGAGTTTGTGGTGTATTATTGTTGGTGTTTTACATGTTACTTTCTGTAAAATGTTGTGATTGGAAATTTCTAATGGCTAGTGCATTGATTGTTGTTTTTATGAAATTTTTTCGTGATGGCACTGTTGTATGCAACATATGTTTAGAAGTCGCTATCGATAAACACGAGTTAATATTAAATTATGCTGCACAAACTAAATATGTTTAATCAATATTACAATGGATAGTGTAATGATATCAGTTTCAGCATTGGGTTAGCCTCAATGGTGCTCACCAGTTTCTGTGGTTATTTCATCAATATCTGTATTTCTGACGGTACTTACTATAAATTAATTTAGAGTAGCTTGGAGTCTCTCGAGTTTAGTAGGTTTCTCTGTGGAGTGAAACGAAATGTTTCTTATCCTTCATATTGAGTATGAAGGTTTTGCTCGTAATTACTCCTATTTAAATGGGTATTCATATATAAGAGCTAAGCAAGCACGTGGTGGGTCGAAGTACGTATCTGTGTTGTCCGAATCATCTTAACTTTGAATATTCTGCCAATGTGTTTGGGCTCTAGCAAAATTGCCTTTTCTTCCCATTCCAATGGAGCAAATCCCGAGTCAAATGTACGGGTGCACCGAACCCGAGTTCTCAGACAGTCTATATGCTTCCGATAACATGCTTTCATTAACAGTATGCTTATTGCCCAGCTTTGTCCATCTGCAACGCGTAATAACGACTTAATTATTGTAAGTATTTTCGCTACTTATTTTGCATGTTGATTATGCGCAAGTTTCAATAGTAACCAGGCAGCCCATCAATATATCGGCAAGTATAAATTAAAAAATCGGAACACAAATTGTCTCTGTCAGTTTTTATTTTGTATGGTACTCTATACTGAGTTATCCGAGGCGATAGTTAAAACTTCTGCGGCTAACCCTGACTGCAGTTGGATTCCCTAACACATTTGTATGAACGTGTCGATGCTCGTTAGTACTTTGTTGATTTCATCCTAGAGTTAGGTCACTGTCCAATGGAATATGTAAGAACCTACCTCGTCTTGTTCGTCTAGTAACTTTGCTATCTTGAAACGCGGAAAATTTTTTCATCCTTACATTTACCTGATGACTTAGTTCCGTCCATTGAACCATTTTTAAAAACTAGTCTTAATGTGGCCTTTTAGGATGGACGTTCGAGCCTATGCTGTTGCTTTATGTTTCACCTTGAGCTCTGTTGGTACAGTGTTTTGGTTCAGATCCGTTGAGCATGGTGTGAAAAAGCAGTTGTCGTTGAGTTGTCTATTAACTGAATTCCGCCTTGTTCACCAATTTCACTGTAGTCTAATTTCCATTTGCATAGATGATCCCCGTAATCGCTTATCAAGCTACTTCATCCGCTTTTGCAAACAAAGTTTACGTACGAATATAATATTATTAGACAGCTAAGTGTATTGGCTTTGGGAATTCCTGTTCGCACTACCTTACCAGGCGCCCGATGACCTTATGTCTATACTTTCTTTTTATAGGTAAAAAAGTGTGCTTTTAAGTTTATTCTAATATCTTATAAAATAGATGACAAGATATCAGTCACCATGATCTTAATGCCAGCAATAAATTAGAGGACCATGTCGTGAGTAATTCAATTGACGCGTGCTACCTTATACTGAGATTAATCTTATGGACCTTATAAGTAACTGCTGAAATGACGAACTGGCACATGAACAGCTGGGAGATCCTGACTATCGATACCATAAAGTGGTTTCCCTTCTTTCAATTTACGCTAAAATGAAGCAACAAGGTGAACTTATTGGCGTCATTACTGAATGACTGCTCTAATGGCAATACTAAATATGTCCAACATTAGTTAAAATGAAGCAATATATCTATAGAAGGAATCAGTCCTCATTACAAGATCTTTTGCCCGCTCGAAGCACAGGAAATCTCTGTCCATAAGATTAATCGATTTAGACTTTTTTTAAATTAATTAGGTGGAAAACCTCGAGGAATCTGGTCACGAAACATCGGTGATAGTTTACCATATCCACAAATCTGCTTAGTTAATGAGTTGAAGGAATTTCTTTGTTGCGAACCTGGATTAATTGAAATTACCTGATCTGCATTTTGACTAACGCAGCTTTCATTGTTCCAGTAATTCTCTTTTTTCAAGATATTTAGACCTAATTTACCGTAGGCCTTCATCAGTTGCACTTCATTTTTTCGTGAAATGCAACTGATGAAGGCCTACGGTAAGGTAGGTCGAAATATTTTGCTAAAAGAAAATTACTGGAACAATTGAAGCTGCGTTAGTTGATGAGTTGTTGGAACCGGAAATTTCAAATAGAAAACCTTATGGTAAAGTCGCTTCATGTTTCGCTCGCAAGACTTCATGAACGGGAAGTTTAATCTTTCTCTGATCAAAAATTTACTTTTCAGGATTAAGAAAAATACATGTTATCTGATGCCTCGTTGACGTCTGGCAAAATGTGCAGTGCTTTTCGTGATGAATTTTTTAAAGGACATGTAAATTGTCCTCAAATACTCAATATTTGGATGCGGTAGAATGAAAACGAGAAAAGAAATGGTATCGGTGAGTCCTTATTTGAGTTTGAGAATCAAAGACGAATATTTTAAAGAAGGGGCTAGCCGGAAGAGACGTCACACTCCGAAACTGGATAATAGTCTAGGGATAGAAAGAAGTGTTATGTGTTAAGGAGGAACTATTTTCGCTTCCAATCAGACGTCTTGCATAGTTATTTGTTAAAGAAGTGATTGTCAGCCGCCTTTCTAAATTCGGGATGGGATAGGTGCTTTATTTACGCGGGAAGAGCGTTGAATACACTTGTGGCTTTGGGAAAGAGATAGATTTTTTGAAGTTAATATTTTGCGGTGTGTCAGCTTGAATATTTCCAATGCCGCGTTTTGCGTACGCGGGTAATAGCTGTACACGGGCAGTTACACAAAGATCCGATTGCTCACAATTTCCAATTTTGTTTTGTCTTTGATCGGGTTGACTTGTTCTTCGTTCAACTGGAAATGCGGTTCTATCACATCTTTGTTTACTGGCGACGTTTCGGTGCCTACTTTCCAGCACCATCCTCAGGCAACACAGTACAACAATAGCAGGTTTAAGATTGGATTGAAGAGTTGCTATGGCGTGTAGCATAGTGGTGACTTGGGTGAGCGAAGTTTGATAGTGATAGGCTAGCTGTGATCTTATGAACGAAAGAAATGTATGTCCTTTTTTGATATCCGAGGTCCTACATATTATTGTAGTGGGCGTTCAGTCTTCTGTTCAGCATTTAAAAATATTTCATACTAAAGGTTTTCCTTAAATTTGCTCAGATGTGCCTTTTCTATTTCCGTTTTCAGTAGTTTCTCAGCATTACTTTGCTTAGGTATTTGTTGTAACTCTTCTCTAATCAGAATTGTAGCAATCTCAAAAGGTTGTATGTATATACACAGGCTGGAATGGACTGTACTGAAGACAGCATAATATTTTTTCACTTTGCCAAATCTCGCACTGATTTTGGTTGAAAAAAAATAATTTGCAAATTCACAAGCTTGTGTGGCTTGTTATCAATTATTAAGCAGTAAACATTCTACTTTAGTTTCAGTTTAGGGCTTGGAAGTGATCACAGCTTTTCGCCTGAGGCAGCCGTTCGGAACATGTAGGGGGCTGATTATAATTATCTTCCTCAACGTAGGGTTCATCTTCACGGTACTTACTTGATTTCAATCTTTGTTGAATCATAGTTCTTACGATTTAGTAAAGTCTAACTACAACACTTTAAGTTGGAAGAAAAGAACTCCCTAATTTTATTATTTATGTATGATTTTAGTCAATAATCATTCAATCTAGCTATTTCTGCTAGTAAATTCTCATCTTTAAGAATTCGTGCAGTCACCTTACAAGCTTTTGTTGAAGAGTAATTATCGAAAACTCAGATAGCTGTTTATTGCTTTTTCTGAATCCGCGATATCGTCACATTCATTTTGAGTATGCCTGTATGGCCATGACTAATACAATCAATTATATTACTCTACTGCATAGATCCACTCAGAAAATATAATATTAACTGCTAAGCAATGTAGTGGATAAGCGAAGTCAAACTACTGAATATGCTCAATTATACAATTCTGCAGCTGGTTCTTTAATTTAATCATCTGTAGATGACGAAAAGGCGCTTGCAAATGCAATGCATTTGGTGTATGTTGATCATATAACTACACAAATAGTCGTATTACGTGACAATATAAACTTTTGAAGTAAATAATCATCCGGCACGCTCTAAAGCTGAATATCACGAAAACCGTCGTTTTTAAAAACTTTATTCCGAAATTTAAGATCCTGTTGAACGGTACCCTAATAGTCAGCATATATATTTATTTATAATGTCCATGCCAGACATCAAATTCACTCACGAGGTAGAGAAAGACGACAGTTTTCTCTTCCTTGACATCAAACTCACTCGAGAAGCAAACGGAGATTTGACACTGGCCATACATAGAAAATCCACTTTCACCGGACAATACATTCACTACAACAGTAGTGTGCCAAAATCACACAAAAGAAACTTAGTAAACAACCTAGCAAACAGAATCAGGAAGATCTGCTCTGAACACAAGATTGAGGAAGAACTGGGCTACCTCAGGAAAATTTTGCTAATGAACAACTACCCAGAGCGTTTTATTGATGTCAACATCAGACCACGGCAGATTCGCACTAGAGAGGATACCGTCAAGCAGGTTTTCCTAGACTTACAATTTAGAGGCGGCGTACCAACCTCAATTATTGCACAGCGGCTGAATAGAATAACTGAGGAGAACTTTCCCAGTGTTAAAGTTAATATGACATTTAGTACACAGAGAATCATGAGGTTGGATGCCAAAGATCATATGACATTTCTTTCCGAATCATTCATAGTCTACAAATTCTCATGTATGTGCGGTAGCACATATATCGGACCTACGAAGAAGCAATTGATAAGCAGATTCCAGCAACATTTGCTACAAAAATTGATTTACAAAGGCTTGGCACCGTCAGGAAAATCAGCTATTTCCGATCATATATTGGCAACGGGGCACCCAGTCAATTCGACCAATTTCTCAATTCTACATAAAGCAAAATCAGAAAAATTATTATTTATTTATGAAGCCCTTTACATAAAACAATAAGCACCTGACCTTAATATTCAAAAGTTTCATCAACATGATATTCTAATCGACTGGCCAAGAATAACAAAATTCAACAACAATTTACTAGTATCCAGCCAAGAACAAACAGGCCCTCGACTAGAATCAACAAACGTACAATCGGATTGGCAACAAACTGAAGTGGAAATAACAGAGGCGCATACGATGACAGAAGTCTCCAAACAATGTGAGCGTTTAACACTGCAATCCACACTGGCGTTGTTACCACGTGAAAACGACAACTTTGCGCAACGAGGTGAAACGATCAACTATACTAGGAAAAATAGCACTTGTATATGTAACAGTGAACAATGCGCACAAATGGTTAATTCTCAAGCTATCAAAACAATAATGACCAGATCTCAGACATCACTTTGCAATACTGCGAGAATGACCTTTACATGCAAACACGCATACACACAAACACAAACGCATACACACTCACCAACTAGCCAAAACAAGAAACAGAAGTAAAAACGAGTCAGATTTTTACCACTAGCATAATCAATTGAAAACCCAAAATGTATAAATATGTATGATTGTATAAGAGATGATTAGTATTCACGAAATAAATGGCCTTTATCCACTTTGTTATTTGTGTTTTTTTCTTATTATAAGAATACTATGTATATATATATATGCATGGATATATATATATATATATATATATATATATATATATATATATATATAGTTAATCTAAATAGATTTTATCTCGACCTTAGTGGTACCATTAAGAACTTGACCTGATCTGCGTTCTCTCAATACAGGTATTGCTGTATATGGAAGTGTAGGCCCTTGTAGAATTAATCATTTGGACTCTGAAATTTTTGTGGAGATTCTTAAAACTAGGTGCTAAATTAAATCTCAGCTTATGATAATATTCGTAAAGCTATTAGACAGCAATAAACAAATTCTGCTTGAATCGGTTCTTGGGAATCAGTGAACTAGAGTGTTTGAACAGATGTGAAAGAGGTGTTCGCATTAGAAATAACATTATGTTTGTTTCTATTTATTATTTAAATGAAGATTGTGATCTGGATATAAGTACCACTCTCATTATATACATGTATTTGTCAGTATAAACTAAACAAATTGGTTCCATTATGACCAGAAGGATAAACCTAAGACCGCATGAACAAAAAAATTAATCTCGTGCACATTCGTCTCGTGCTTACTGACGACTAATTAGTAGGAGCCGGTATTACGCCCTTTACCCACTGTTCTGAATCACAGTAACAAGCACAGCAAACGGGCAGAATGATTAGACAAGTCAGAAGAAAGAGTTGCCTAAAATATTAGGCTTTATTCATCATATAATGCAGATATACATGCTAAAAGACAAAACAAAACATGTTAGTATACGAACGGTGTGAATATAAATGTGTGTACAAATAAACAATCATATCATTCTCCTCCACTGCGATTTGTAGCGTAGCGTCAGAGTCGGAACAAGACTGTTATAGTAACAATTCAAAGAGGATTGAGAAAACATAGTATTTAAACATTTCCACTTCGTAAGTTATAAGAATGAACACGTTGTTGTTGATTGATAAGGTTTTCGAGATTCTCTGATAGGTCACGAGCATTTGAGTTATCCGTAGATTCACCATTTGCCTTAACATTATCAATATCGGTATCGTCATTATAGGAGGTTTGTTCATCAGCAACAACCGGTTCATTTTCACAGAGTCCCATATTAGTTCCAGCTTCATTCATCAGTGCGTCGGAGCCTTTCGGGGCTAATTGACGGATAGATACTGTATCTTCTCTTCCATCAGAAAAACGAACATGCGCATAGTTAGGATTGCAATGAATTAGTTCAACTTCTTCCACAGAGGGGTCATATTTAGAAATTCTAGCATTCTTCTTGAGTAAAACTTTGCCAGGAACAGTAAGCCAGGTTGGGAGTGTGTTACCAAAAGTCGACCTTCTATTGTGTCGAAAAAGACGCTCGTGAGGGGTTT